>JARYGA010044708.1:0-22978 GCA_030545235.1 Helianthus tuberosus
TAGGGATTCACATTGTTAATTGACCTTAACTAGTTCACTAAACTAGTAGAAATTGCATTTCGACGCTTTATATGTCTTCCGTTTGGTCGGTGGGGAGCTTACGACATTTTTGCGTCGTACCGACTGTAGGATCGGTTTGTGACCCGAACGAGTCGTTCAGAAGAGATTTTATCAGTTTCAGATGCGGAAAATAAGAAACTGACTTCGAAACAGCTTGGTTATCACTTTAAACCTCTTGTGTATTGATTTAACAGCTATTACATGCACAAAATATACCGGCAACACTTCGGTACAAGTTCTAGTCTTTCTTCCTATTTTTACTTCAAATGAAAATACATGACACATATATATAGTCCTAGCTGTCTCGCTTGAAACTACACTTCACAAGTTCAAGCGGACTCTCACAAGTTCAAGCGGACTATCCTAATTCCAATTCAAGCGAACTCTCAATAATCAAACATAAATTCTCTTTTTAGTCTATCTAGAATACTGTTTCATGATGTAAGATGATTTTTCACGTGATGTTGTAATATGTGATGCATGAAATGATGTCACTTGTGTGATGTCATCATCAAGAATGATGACATCATGCTTATTTAGATCCACAACGAAACCGAGACTCGATATAAGACGAAGACGACAGATGTATGCACCAACAGACTCCCCCTCAGATGTTGACGAGTCTTAAGTGTCGAGTCTTCAACGTCTTCAGTCTTTATCTGTCTGAAAGCTCTCTGAAATATCTCACAATGTAAGCATTCTTAAATTTTATCTCCTTCTCCTCTTCAGCATCAACAGACTCCCCACGAAAAATCTCTACTCGGATGTCTTCAGACTCCCCCTTTCGATATGCTGGGATCGCAGTCTGGCTTGTTGAAATCACAAATTCCTCATGTATCGGAACCTTTCTCTCTATCATCAGGTTCAAGATCGAAACCTGGCTACTCCTGCACATTCTTAACCCAAAAATAAATTTCACAAATTTAACATTTAACAAATTTATAAACCCAGATTCTCTCTCAAATTAAACCAGAATGATTTATCAATGATAAATTCTGATGAATCATTTGAAAAAAAAATTAATCATTTTTCTTTTCAAAACACATTCTCCCAAACCATTTGTTCATCATGTCTAGCACTTAGAGTTTTGAAAATCAGCTCTCCAACATCAGTTGTCGAAAATCCTTTTGGATTTTTCAAAAATTATGCTAAACCACACTGAAAATCTTTTTGAAATTTTAAATGTAATTAAATGCAGAGAAGAAATATTTACAAACAATATTTTTGTGAGTTTGTGTAAGAGGATCATATCAGTTTTTGACAAGTCACAAGTACCGTTGAGCTTAGTTACACATTAAGAATTAAACAATTCACTTAGATTGCCGATATACTGATCCACTTAAATTCTCAAACAAATTTCAACTGATTCAGGATATGAGTTAGGTGTTTTAAGAACTTAAACTCATTCATGTGTCCCACCTCTTGAATATACTCCCGTATCCAGATCCCAATATTCAGTCTTACAGGTGAGTATACCACAGATGATATCTGTAAGGGAATAAATTATAGCACGAAACCGTGAGAGCTCAGGTCAGAACTTCCGTTCAGCAGAGAGATGACGGCTCGACTTTTGGTGTGTCCCCTTTAGAGGATCTTTTGTTTACAACAGCAATGACTATCAATTTTATTGTTTCATCAATTTGCTGAGGGCGGTGCTATGTTTCAAGAAAGCGGAAAGTATTCTCCGGGGACTAGGCCATTGCTTCCGCAAAATCAGAAGTCCCAGGATAATACCCCAGATATCACTGAGCATAAAGACCTAATATCTCAGAAAGAGGGACCTTTCAAACGAGATTTTAGGGGTTACCTATATATCCAAGTAGTGTTCCCCATGAAATAAGAAAGTTTGAATTTGAGTTTATATCCTGAAAATGCTTACTAAAGGTGTAAAAACCTATCGGCATATCATCAGTGAAACCGTTTAACACTATTTAAATAATTCAATTCTTTAGCATACTGTAACTGTCTACTGATGTACTATCATTTCCTCTTCTTTGACACCAAAACTCATTTATGATTTTATCATGTTTTTGTCTTTTTCAAATTTTCAAATGTTTTTGGATTTTCAGAAAATTCTACTCCCCCTAAAATGCAAACACATTTCAGGAAATTTGAAAATAAACTGTACAAAAAACTTGACAACCGATATCAAATCGCTTCAATTCGCCATCCACTTGGAATAAACAATCCGAACTCCCCCTTACACAAAACTATTTTCTCATTATGATTTCAAAACACTTAAGTTTGTTTTAACCAAAATGATTTTTCCGGAAAATAAGTTGTGTTGGTTTTACCACTTGTAAGTTAGGGGTTTGGTTCATCACACTGTCTTTCAAATACCACATGTAAGTTTGGTCCAATCAAGTTCAACCTAATGACCTTGATTAACCATTTGTAGGAAAAACAAGTACAACTTAATGTCCTTGATTTACCCCTTATAGGTTTAAAACTTCATCAACCAACTTGTAGGAATACCACATCTACACCAAAATCATTTTACCAATAACGATGCCGATTCCTGCTTCACACTTACCAACCTGGAAGCTCCAGCAATTCACAATTATCCTGTAAAAATTCAACTATTAATTCAATCACACAATCAATTACTAAGAAAGATGCCGATTCCTGATCCACGAGTACTAACTTGGGATCTCCGGCAAAGTCAGATGTTCAAGGGAAAAGAATTTCAACCCAAGTCTGACCAACCTTGGGTGTTTTTAGCTCCTTTAGCTCTTGTTCAGTTGGGTTAAAAGTTGCTTTCTTTGTTGCGTAAAAATCTTTAACCCCTTTTACTTTCCCATCAAGCATTTTCCCAAAAATTTTCTTAACATTTCCATTGAAAACTTTTTCAACATCAAATTCCTTTTTATCAGAAAAGAATTGATTTGAAATTTCAACCTTACCAACTTTCTGTTTAACCTTTTCAAAATTCAGTGATGGAAATTCATCATCATTCACTGAAGATACAGAATTTACCTCTTTTACCTCATCTTGTGGCTCTTCTGGCTTTGTGGAACTAGATTCATCGCCGACTTTTACATCACCCTTCTTGACAACCCACATTTGGTTATCTTTTGCTTTCTTTTTATAAAAATTATTTTTAGAACATTCACCAACCTCATAAGTTGAATTTTCAAACAATTTGAATTTTTCGGTTGGTGGTTCAACATCAACAACAATTTCTTTCAGTTTTTCAGAAACTCCCTGTTTAGTTTTAGCATTTTTCGGACAATTCCATACAATGTGACCAGCTTCATTGCATTTGAAACAGGTTCGAGTCTCTTTTGGATGAAACACTCCAGTTCCATTCCTTTTCTTCTCAGTAAGAAACTCCTGGTTTGATTGTTTCCAGAAAGGTTTCTTCTGTTCCTCCTCAGCACTTCCACCTGAAACAAATTCTGTTTTTGTTTTAGAATTTTTCTCATTTTTATAATTTTCTGGTGGAATAAAACCTAATCCTTTCTTTTTGTAGCTACCATTATGGTTTGGTTTCTTTTGAAAACCAGAACCAGAATTGTAACCCTTTTTCTTGTTTAATCGTTGTTGTACTCTTGAAGTATATTTTTTAGGCTTTCCAGTATGATTTAAATCTTTTATTTCAGAAATCTTAATTTCTGTCATTTTGAAAACCTTTTTGATCATTTCAAATCTAACACTTCTTATTGGAAACTCTTTGTCAGAATATAATTTGTCAGAATCATTTAAAGTGTATGCTACTTCAAATGTTTCATCATTCAAATTAGATTTTGATAACAAAAACTCTTTACTGTAAGCCCTTTTAATCAACGACCTTGGACTGTTGACCGACGAACTTGAACCTCCAGACCCAGACTTTGACTCAGACTCCTCATCTGTATCCAACACCTGATCGACCACCTTTTTTATTAACTCGGACTCATGATCAGTGTCAGACGATGTAAAAACCACGTAAATGTTTTCTGGTAATTCATCGGTTATATCAGACTTTAGTTTTATATTGACTGCCTTTTGAACTTGCTCCTCATTTGGTTTTCTGGGAGAATAACCTTCCCAGATCGGAGGTGGACACTTGTTATAGCTAGCACTCGGTTTCTTACCAGTATCCTTCTTCTTAGACTTCTCATCATCTTTAAAGGCTTCAAAACCTGCAATAGTTGGATAGATTCGATCAATAAGATAATCAGAACTAGAGTAACTTTGTAATAAACGTCTGATTCTTTCATTTTCAATTTTCTCGGTCTCCAACTCTTGCTTCCACTTTGCACTTTCTTCAATGTAGAAATTTATAGCTTTTTGCTTTATCATCATCACAGCATTCAGCATTTGCAATGCATCTTCTCTCTCAGAGTTAGTCTTTTGAAGACCAGTTACAGTTTTGTTCAATACATCATAAGATTCTTTCACGTAATTTAGATTGAACAGTAATTGCTCTTTCATCTTTTCAAGCTCAGCCAACTTTTCATCTTTTGCTGCATATTCCTTGTAAGGTTTCAAACACTTTATGCAAGGCTTGATGACTTCCACAATCTTTTCAATTTCTATGATCTTGTCAACTTCAACAACTTCCTCAACTTCAGTCACCTTATCTGTTTCACCTTCCTGCTCAATCTCAACACTCTCCTTAGCAACACTTTCAGACTTCATTTATTTTTGTTCTTTTGCAGCTCGTTTCTCCTTCAGTTTCTCCAAGCGATCTGCAAAATAAAAATGAAAACTTTCAGGAGAGAGATAAGTTTTAGCAACATTAATATGTCTTTCTTCTTCATCATCACTACTGTCATCAGTTGGTGTTTGATCAAACTCTACTGATTTGTCAGAATTATCATCTGAAGAACCAGAATCAACTGGTGTTTGATCAAAAACAACTTCCTTTTCTGAACTTTCATCACTCTGTGAACTTTCATCTGCACTTTGTGATCCTTCTTCTGATGAAACAGATGTTTCAACTTCATTCTTTACAGTTTCACCAATAGACTTCATCCATGTGGTAAACATATCTGGTTCTTTCAAAATTTTAGCAATGAATGATTTGAAATCTCCTTTATCATTCACAAACATATCCCAGCTAAAACCTTCAGGCAATTTTTCATCATCTTGAAAATTCTAATTAAAGTTCTCTTGATTCCCCAGACATGCTCTTTTTGAATCCTCGATCACTTTTCTACCATGAGCCACTTGTGGTTCTTGCTGTTGTTGTTGAGCAACTTGTTGATATATGGCTTTCCGGTAATAGTCATCTTTTCCGAATGGATTCTTCACATCACTTGCTTCTCTGTTCTTGCATTCCCTTTTGAAATGACCTTTCTCCCTGCATCGAAAACAAGTAACTTTAGATTTATCAAAACCTAAAGTAGAAACATGTGCATCAAGAAAATCATTTCTTCCAGTAATCAGCTTGAATTTTTCAGCTTTTCTCGGTGTGACAACTGGCCCAAACCGGTAATTTCCGTACACATTAATTATTATTTAATGACTGCAATTATGTGCTTAATTGTCAGCAATATCCGATTTCCTACTAAACAAGTGAATTCATGCACATTGTATACTACAAAATATTGCTTTATGCATAAACGAGAGCGTTGCGTCAAAAATACTAGTAAACTCACCGGTAAGACACACTGTGTCAACAGAACTGCAGAAAGCAGTCAGACAATAAAATTGGAGCCTAGGTGTAGGTCCGACAACAAGAATGCATTAAAACCCAAGAGTACATACAAGGGTTTAATATATATGCAATGCGAAAGCAAAAATAAGCACTAAAAAGCACCCGAAACGCACTTTAAGTGCAGAATTTATACAAATCAGCAATAATTCTGCATTTACTCATATGAATATTTTGCAGAAATGTCGTTTTATTATCCAGAATATTTCCCTAAGTGTTGGGAATCGATAGTATTATAGAAAGGTACTTAAACGACACTAAAAAGTGTAATTTAGCACTTTAACG
This sequence comes from Helianthus tuberosus, assembly GCA_030545235.1. NCBI lineage: Eukaryota > Viridiplantae > Streptophyta > Magnoliopsida > Asterales > Asteraceae > Helianthus > Helianthus tuberosus. Next base: position 5,987 of record JARYGA010044708.1, read on the forward strand.
AATCGGTATGCAACCGAACAACCGGACTTTACCCGAAACATGAAAATATTGTTATTTTCATTGTTTATCTTTTTCTGAGCCAGTTAGGGTCCCTGAATACCCTAACATCCTTTGTAACGCATGACACACTACTAACCAAGTTAAGCACTTAACTAACTTACTTAACCTAACTATATGCCTAACTATCTAGTTGGAATCGGACCAAGACCCCCCCCCCCCCTTAACCAACCGTCCCCTAGAAGGGGGACATACTTTGTCCTCCAAAACATTATTTTAATCCATATGTTTAGTATCTATATGACACAAAATCCTTTGGACCATAACCAAACCTTTGCCTATAAGTAACAAGGTCTTGCACATCATACATTTCACATTTCACAACTCAACACAAACTCTCCCTCTCTCTCTCAAAGGCTTCGGCCGAACACCCCCTTGATCACACCACCATTTTCGAGTTCCGATCTTCACATTCCAAGCTCATACAAGTGATAAGGATTGCGTATAAGGAACCTTGGAGCAAACGGAAGGCGAAGGACCTCTCTACTTTGCTTTTATCCACCCTATTTGCGCTTAGATTCTCCCCTAGCCTCGAGCTAGTGGTATGTTGCTTAAATCACCTTCTCGAACTATTTTAAAGTGGTTAAAATGATTTGTAACGGTTAAAACTCGTAATCTTACAAGTTGAAGCATAAAAGTCTACTAAAAACACTAAAAATGTTGGTTAAAAGCTCATATGTTGTGTAAATCATGTAATAATTGATTTGTGTGATTATTTGGACCCGATCTATGTTGTGGTAGCTCGGATCGTCATTTAACCCGAGTTGGTCATGATCATGGATCATGACATAAGGTTGTTTTGGAAGTAACAAGGGTTAAAGGATGAAACTCTACCACACACGAATCATGAACTTGTGTAAAAGCGATTTAACTTGTGAAATAGTGTTTAAAACTAGTAGATCTACGTATCTACAAGCGGTATTTTCAAAGGACCAAGTGTCCAAGAAATCATATTTTCTAAAGCCGAGTCTTACATGAAAAAGAATGATTTTAGCAAACACACGAGTATGTAAACACTTGTGTAACACAAAGTTTCGACAAAATAACTATTTTTGTAAATGTTGACCGGAAGTTGTAAAGATGTAACTTCTTTAAAAGCGAGACTTTCAAGAAACAAAGTTGATCTATACAAAGATCCACTAAAAATAATGGAAGGATACTACCTATTTTGGAAAAACCACAAGTTCATGTATTTCTGCGATTATATCTATTTTAACTAGTTGCATATTGTTTATTGTTGAATGAGGAGATTGTTGACGATTTAAAAGAAAATAAACACATGTTTTGAAAACATGGGAAACCTCCATTTTTAGGGGAAACTCTGTCAAAATTTTTATAAATTTTGACACTTAGAAAATGTTAGTCCCCTATTCGTATGGATCTTTCACAGAATTGTCTTTCCAATCAAGAGTGCGGAATCCTCTTGATCAGAATATCACATAAACAAGTAGAAAACAGAAATCAACAATCACTTTCAAACCGGATCTTTATTGATTATCTATCAAACTGATTACAATCAATCAAGATCCCTAACCAACTAACAATTTCGTCCAAACCCTAAAGCTCTCACGAAAATTGCTCTCAAACAATGTTCTGGCTGATTAACCTAAACCCTAAAGCCTAACCTTGTTTATATAACACAAGGTTGCAACATTAGACTTGGGTTTCTACATGGGCTAGGCCCATTTCGTCCCCCATCACCCAATGTGGGTTTTAGTTAGCCCAAACATTACAACTAACTATTACAAAGCTAAACCCGCTAACTGTTTATCGTTTATCTAATTACAAGATATCAACTTGTGGTATGTTGATAGTGGCTGCTCCAGGCACATGACGGGGGATGCGAGATTGTTGACTGAATTTGAAGATTATGATGGTGGAAAAGTGAATTTTGCGGGTGCTAAAGGTGGTAGAATTACAGGAAGAGGAAAGGTGACCAATGGGAAGATCACACTAGACAAAGTGAACTATGTGGAGCAGCTTAAACACAATCTGATGAGCGTGTCACAAGTCTGCGACAAGGGTCACTCGGTCCATTTTACCAAGAATGAAGCATTAGTGTTGAAACCAGGTTTGCAGATTCCGGATGATTGGATAGTGATGCGAGCGCCAAGGAGAAATGACACTTATGTCATGGACATGGGTGCTAAGGATACGACTGCTGTAGTGGCGTGTTTACTATCAAAAGCATCTGAAGCTGAATCGATGTTGTGGCACCGACGCATGGCCCATATTCACTATCGAAAAATGAATTACCTTGTTAAAAATGAGCTAGTGAAAGGGGTTCCAATGCAGAGGTTTCACGTGGAAGATAAATGTCTTCCATGTCAAAAGGGAAAACAACATAAGAAACCTCACAAATCTAAAACAGTAAATTCCATAGATGCCCCTTATGAATTACTTCACATGGATTTATTCGGTCCAGTGAACGTAAGGAGCATAGGTGGAAAGTACTATTGTTTAGTTGTCACTGATGATTATTCACGTTATTCATGGGTTTTCTTTTTAGGTACAAAAGATGAGACGGCGGAGATGCTGATAGATCTTTTTACGAAATTGGAAAACGTCCATGATGCAAAGATCAAGAGGATAAGGAGTGATAATGGCACGGAGTTCAAGAATCGAGTTCTGGATCTCTACTGTCTTCGAAAAGGAATTGAACATCAATATTCTGCTCCTTATACACCTCAACAAAATGGAGTTGCTGAGAGGAAAAACAGGACGTTGATTGAAGCCGCTAGGACGATGCTTTCAGATTCAAAGCTACCAGTTCTTTTCTGGGGAGAAGCTGTGAATACAGCTTGCTACGTCCTAAACAAAGTTTTGACTGTTAAACGTTTTAATAAAACTTGTCATGAATTAATGTTTAACAAGAAACCAAACTTAGAAGGTTTTGAACCATTTGGATTACCCTGCACCATTGTGCGTAATAAAGATAAACAAAAATTCGGTGAGGTGGCTGACGAAGGCTACTTTCTAGGTTATGTACCTGGCGCACCGAATAAAAGGGTTTTTAATCTAAAAACTGGTAAAATTGAGGTTGTTTATAATGTGGAAATTACTTCATACAAACCTCAACAATCAACGAGTGGTCCAGCTATATTATATGATTATGAAAGCACTTTTAAGTCATTTAATATTCCTGAGTTTCCAAATGCAGATGATTCTCAGTTGATTCAAACAATGATTAGTGGAGACGATGAAGGCGAGTTCATGCCTAGATCGAATGTTGATATGACAGATGTTGCGGAAACTTCCCATGGTGCTGCTGATCCTGATTCGAGTGATAGTGACTCTGAACCCATTGAGGGGGAGGATTTCATTAATCCATTTGCAGATCAGAACATTCAGGGGGAGGTTGGATCAAACCTGGGTGAAAATCTTGAAGTCGATGCGGTTGCTTCTACACGAGCAAATAAAGATCATCCAGTTGATATGATACTTGGAGATCCTACTGCAGGTGTTCAAACGAGAAGAAGCATAGCAGCGAATTCTGGTTTATTTGTGTCGATTGAGAAGACTGGGATTGTGAACGAATGCTTGTATAGTTGCTTTATTTCCCAAGAGGAGCCGAAGAACATTCATATGGCTCTTAAAGACAATTCATGGGTTGAAGCTATGCAAGAGGAATTGGCCCAGTTTGCTAAGTTGAAGGTTTGGGAGTTGGTTGACCTTCCTAAAGGTGAGAGAGAGATAGGTACTAAATGGGTGTTTAAGTGCAAGAAGGATGACAGAGGGATAGTGACGCGAAACAAGGCTCGATTGGTGGTAAAAGGTTTCAATCAGCAAGAAGGGATTGATTACAATGAAGTGTTTGCACCAGTGGCAAGGTTGGAGGCAATTCGTTTGTTTCTAGCTTTCGCAACATTCAAGGGCTTTAAAGTTTACCAACTAGACGTGAAGAGTGCATTTCTTTATGGGAAAGTCCACGAAGTGGTGTATGTCTCACAACCAGATGGGTTCGTTGATCCAGATTATCCAGATCGAGTGTACAAACTTGATAAGGCTTTGTATGGGTTACATCAAGCTCCCAGGGCGTGGTACGAGACACTGTCTACACATCTGATCAAGAATGGTTTTGAAAGAGGTCAGATTGACAGTACACTGTTCATCAAGAGAAAGAAGGAAGATTTTCTGCTAGTACAGGTGTACGTGGATGACATCATCTTTGGGTCATCAGATGAGAGCATGTGTAAAGAGTTTGAGCAGGTGATGAAGAGTAAGTTCGAAATGAGCGCTATGGGTGAGCTGTCTTACTTTCTGGGATTACAAGTTGAACAGAAGGAGGATGGGATGTTTATTCATCAAAAAAAGTATGTGTATGACATTTTGAGTCGGTTCAAAATGAATGATTGCTCTACTTTCAACACACCCATTTGCGAAAATCACAATCTTGGCCCAGATCACGAAAGTACTGAAGACGTTGATCCTACTCAATACAGGGCAATGATTGGTTCTCTAATGTACTTGACTGCTTCAAGACCAGACATCATGTTTGCCGTATGCTTGTGTGCTAGATATCAGGCAAATCCAAAAGAGTCACATATGAAAGCAGTGAAGCGGATTCTTCGTTACTTGAAGGGGAAACCTAAACTTGGGTTGTGGTATCCAGCTGATAGTGATCTGAATTTTGTCGCTTACACTGACTCAGACTTTGGAGGATGCAAGTCGAACAGAAAGTCTACAACAGGTGGTTGTCAGTTCTTGGGAGGCAGGATCGTGTCTTGGCAATGCAAGAAGCAATCCTGTGTGTCTACATCTACGTGTGAAGCTGAATATATTGCTGCGGGTAGCTGCTGCTCTCAGGTTCTCTGGATACAACAGCAGATGCGCGATTACGGTTTGGATTTCACTCGTACTCCTATTATGATAGACAATAATGCCACAATTTCTATAACTAATAATCCCGTGAAACACAGTCGCACAAAACATATTGACATACGTCATCATTTTATACGGGATTGTGCTGAAAAACGACTAATTGAATTACATCGAGTCGACACAGAAGATAACCTGGCAGATCTTTATACCAAAGCTTTTGACAGGGCTCGCTTTGAACACTTAGTCGAACTCAACGGGATGAGGAATCCTGAATAACTGGTTTTTCATAAGAATTTTTGTAAATAGTTTCTTGCTTTTCTTAAAAAATCAAAAATAAAAAAATTGAAAAATCAAAAACATAAAAAAAAATAGAAAAACAAAAATGAGTTATCACTGTGTGAAAAAGAAGAAATGATAGTACATTGGCAAGTTAGACTGTCACACTGAAACTGAAATTAACTTGCTTAAGTGTGATAGCAGCTTCATTATATGATGTACCAGTAGGCAAAATGCATGAAATAATCAACTTACCAATGTGATATAAACTTAAATGAACTGTGTATGAGTGGGGAACACATCAGTGGTGTATGGTTTAATGACCTTAAATCTTGCGTTGATAGATTGCCAAAATCTGAAGTTTTGGGTCTTTATGCTGTTATTTCATCTAGGGATATCTTGACTGTCTGTCTGTTCAGAACTAGAATTGTACATGACCCCAGGAAAGAAAGTCATTTGGAATTAGCACATTTCTATTTGAATGTCTGTATGTTGTCCCGATACACACAATTTTGATCTGATTCTGAAATCTTCTCTGAAAAAATCGTGTACCTCCTCTGCTGCATCCAGATATATGCTGAACTGGAGTTTACTCAAACGCTAAAGTTTTTGAAGATTTAGTGATTGGATGCATCAGCTTAGGGGGAGTCTGTTGCTGACAGAAGCTGTTGAAGCTGAAGCTATCCAAAGACCAAATCTAAGCTGTTGTCACAAACATGCACCAACAAACTCCCCCTTGACAATAGCTTCATAAAATAACTTTGTCTTCAGTCATCTTGCAATCTTCATGTAGTCTTGCACTGTCTTTGGTCTTTGGATAGCTTCAGCTTCAACAGCTTCTGTCAGCAACAGACTCCCCCTAAGCTGATGCATCCAATCACTAAATCTTCAAAAACTTTAGCGTTTGAGTAAACTCCAGTTCAGCATTTGTATAGCAATCTTCAAACTCTTCAACTTTGTCTGCAATGTAGAAAGGAGGTTCTACCATGCATCCAATCAAACTCTCATCTTCACAGCAACTTCTCAGCAACACAATGCTTCAATCTGTTTACTATAAAACAAACATCTCGAGAAACCATAAGAATTTTTCAACATAAGTTAAACAAATTATTATTATTCAAGAGATTTGTTAAACTGCATAACAGATTAAGCATTTTCAACTTCATCACCAACACACAAAACTTTTTAATCACACACACTATAACCCGCATGATTTAAAATTTTGAACTCACTTTCTAACACCGTCTCCCCCTATCAGTAACAACTCCTCCACGAATAACAGTTTTCCGTACATTAAGAATTTGAACAGAAAAAGACACTATTTTTGTATTTTCTGAAAGCAAGTAAATAACAAAAAGCAATAAACACTCTATTTTTGTGAGAATCACTGGTAAGAAGATCATATCAGCATAATCAAACTGTTTCACACAATTAGATAATTCTTTATTAATTTTTCGTGAAAAACAGTTCAAGACGATTACCAGTATGTTTGTCCATCTAAACAAAATGCATGAACATTTACCATTACCGTATGATACGTTAAGTTAATTTTATTTCTGATATACTAGTGTGTCCCACTTCAGGATATACCCCCACGATCAAGGTATGCACAAAGATTCATCGTAGTAGGTGAGTATACTGATGTCATCCTTTAAGATATCCTGACAATGTCTAGGTCTTGCATATAATCTGTTTTATCATGTTTTAATTGCTTAACTTTGAACACCCAAATAAATACTAATCAAATCCTGGAAATATAAACAACACACTCTATCATGCAAGTATCTTCCCTACCACATATTTCACAAGTCCAATCCAGATTTCTGAAATCTTAACTGGGAATAGGTTGAGAAGAGAACAGAATAGATCTTTAGGAGAGATGGTATAATATACAGATCAAATGAGATTTTCTCAGTTTGATATAGGTTTATTGGGTTTCATTTGGGCACTAGAGGGCCTCTTTCGGGTGTATTAGATCTATAGCGCGACAACGTACAGCTAGGTCAGCATGTATCTGGATGCAGCAGAAGCTGTCGTTGCCTAGCACCTCCAGGTCAGCATATATCTGGATGCAGCAGAGGAGGTACACGAATTTTTTTAGAGAAGATTTCAGAATCAGATCAAAATTGTGTGTATCGGGACACATACAGACATTCAAATAGAAATGTGCAAATTCCAAGTGACTTTCTTTCCTGGGGTCATGTACAATTTTAGTTCTAAACAGAAAGACAGTCAAGATATCCCCAGATGAAATAACAGTATAAAGACCCAAAACTTCAGATTTTGGCAATCTATCAACGCAAGATTTAAGGTCATTAAACCATACACCACTGATGTGTTCCCCACTCATACACAGTGCATTTATGTTTATATCACATTGGTAAGTTGATTATTTCATGCTTTTTGCCTACTGGTACATCATATGATGAAGCTGCTATCACACTTAAGCAATTAATTTCATTTTCAGTGTGACAGTCTAACTTGCCAATGTACTATCATTTCTTCGTTTTCACACAGTGATAACTCATTTTTGTTTTTCTATTTTTTTTATGTTTTTGATTTTTCAAATTTTTTTTTATTTTTGATTTTTAAGAATAACTTACTCCCCCTAAACACACGCACTAACTAAACTCTTTTTGGCTTAGGGAAATTTCTCCCCCTAAATTTATGTTTTTATGGAGCAAGTTTTAAAAACAGAAATTTAAACACAAACAGACTCCCACTTCAATCTGACAATAAGTTTTTCACTTTTGAAGTTTAGAAAAATCATAACCATCACCAAAGTAAATAGTTCGTTACCCATGTTAACCTACTATTCACCTCAGACACTTTACAGGAACAACCACTGTCGAACACATCAACAGTCCTTCTTGGTCATCCTGCACACACTCAACAACTCAGTTAGTCTTAAGAACCCAAGCCCTGATAGTCTTGGGTTTTCCAAATTCATCCATTACAGGTACATCCATCCAATATCCATCACACTTCAGTGGATTATCTGGATACCTGCTTCTCCCATTATTATACCATGAATTTTGAAAAATTTTTGGATGTTGTTGAACATTCGAGTTACAAAAACCCCTATGTCCATTTCTTTGTTGAAAATTTCGATTACCAGCAGTTTGGTATCGATTTTGATATCCAAAATTTTTTTTTTGACTTTGAAAACGATTTGATTTACCACTATATTGACTAAATTGTGGAGAAATACTTCTTGGTCTATCAAATCTTTTCGAAGTTGAGGGATTTGATTGAGATTCAGGTTTCTTTGTCTGACAACTTGGTTTTACACTATTGCTTGACCCAACCTGATTCCCATCATTAACCTCATCAACCTTTTGTTTACCTTTCTTCAAAGGACAACAACTCGCCACGTGCCCTTTGTTGTGACATTTAAAACAAGATCTTTTCTTAGAAGTTTTCTTTTTGTTTGATCCCTTTTTAAATGTGTTGGCCTTTTTGTCTTCAGTATCCTCATCCACTTTATGAGGTGTACTGTTTGACCCAACAGATTCTTTCAAAGAAACTGGACTATTTGGCAAGTCCACAGCTATCGTATCCACTACCTCTTGTGCAGTGGTTACAAAATCAATTAGCTCTTCTTCTTTTGGTAGAAAAGAGTAGTCTTGATTTTCAGAAGATGAAGCTTTAGTAAACCCCACCCCTGTTTTATCATTACTCCTTTTTAAACCTTTTTGAATTTGAGTCCTGACTAACGAAGAATTCCCAAAATCGTTTAACTTCCCCTGAAGTGCAACAATTTTGGCTTGTGCATCAGCCAATTCTGTGCACTTTTCTGAAAGCTCGTTAGTCTTTTCTTTCACAGTTTCACGAGCCAAATCAATGACCTGTAACAGTTCATTGACTTTGCTTGTTAAACTGCTAATTTCTTGTTCATTTAATTTGAGTTTTGTTAAACAATCTGACTCTCGTTTAATCAAAAGAACATTTGACTCTTTTAACTTTTCTAATTCGGCTGACTGAATTTTGTTTTGCTCCGATAGTTTGTCAACTTTAACCTGTAGTTCAGCGCAATTTAGACATGTATGACTTACAGATTCTGATGATACCTTTACCTCTGCTGTAAGTCCATTCACATCCTTCAAGCCCTTTGAAGCTTCTGCACCCTTCTTTTGAGCATTCTCCTCATCTGCTTCCTTCTTCTCTTCTATCTCAGCAGCTCCCTCTCCAATCTTCACAGCTGCAAACTCAGCTACCAATGCTTGATCACAAGTATTCACTTTTGATGGAATCTGATAACGTTTTTCTAAAGCTTCCCACAGATCTCTAGAATTCCCATAGTTCTTGAAGGTATTCTTAATGCCCTCAGGTAAGGATTTCTTGATCACTGCTAAAGCTCTCTTCTCAGCATCAACCACTCGTTTCTCAGATTCATCCATCTTCTCATAAGAAATTACTTTTACTCTACCATCAACACGACGTGTGGGAGCAACGTATCCATCTATCATACAACTCCACATTCTCGCATCCTTACTTTCAACATATGCCTCAACCTTCTTTTTCCATTCAGCATATTCATTGACATTTAGAAGCTTTGGCCAGTTCTTAACAACCTCACTTCCATTATCCATCTTAGCCATCACGCAGCGTAAAAGTTTAAATGGATTTTGGTAACCTGAATCAAAATCCAAATCTAACTCCTATACTGGTCCTTTTCAAGCTATTACCGTAAGCGAACTGATGAAACCGTACAAATATTATCCGAAAACTGTTTTTACCAAGTTATACCGTTAGATTCGTCTCGAGATTACGATTCCAATGATATATAATGTCGAAAACCAAATTCGGGATTTTCCAGAGTCTTTTTTTTTACCCTAAAAATCCCACGAGTTCAACGGTCCAAACGGTTCTGTCTAACGAGCTACGGATCAATTTCTATTTGCAAAACAGTCAGAATTTATCGACGCTTGCCAACTTAAATTCCACCACTTTTATTTGCTGTTAATTTCGCTGGTTATACAGTTAAATTCGCTGGATCAGTGCTTTAATTCGCTGGATCTGTTACTTGTTCAATTTCGCTGGTTCCAAATTCGCTGATCTGTTAAATTTGCTGGTCAAATTCGCTGCCAATTTCGTTCAGATTAATTTCGCAGGGTAACCAGTTCGCTATTATGACGACAGATAAAGTCGCTGAAACCGTGATAATTTCGCTGTGGAAAATTATACGGTTACCAAAGTCGCCTTTGGATTTAATTTCGCCAATAACTATGCTGCTCAGTTAAATTTGCTGGTCCAGTCTGTGAATTTGTTAATTTCGCCACCCAGAATATGGAAATTCAATCTTTTTCAAATTTTTGAGATTCTCCAGATTCTACCAACACCTTTCTGCAAAATCAGAAAACCAAATCAGCAAAAAAATTTCGAAAATTATGAAGAACACAAAGAAACAGTCTTCCAATCTTCAAGTTTCTCAGCCAAAATTCTTCAAACCAATCAACCAAAAAACTTTCCTGGAAACCCTAAAACCTGCAAAACAGCACTCAAACAAACCAGAAGATCAAAACAGCCAACAAATTCGAAAAATTATATCAAAAATTTCGAAAATTTCAAAACCCTAATTTTTCAGGTTTTCAAAATTTCGAAAATTTCTTCCTGTTTCTGCAGCCAACAATCCTGAACCGAGCCTTCAAGTGCCTAATGCTCTGATACCAATTGTAGGTCCCCTATTCGTATGGATCTTTCACAGAATTGTCTTTCCAATCAAGAGTGCGGAATCCTCTTGATCAGAATATCACAGAAACAAGTAGAAAACAGAAATCAGCAATCACTTTCAAACCGGATCTTTATTGATTATCTATCAAACTGATTACAATCAATCAAGATCCCTAACCAACTAACAATTTCGTCCAAACCCTAAAGCTCTCACGAAAATTGCTCTCAAACAATGTTCTGGCTGATTAACCTAAACCCTAAAGCCTAACCTTGTTTATATAACACAAGGTTGCAACATTAGACTTGGGTTTCTACATGGGCTAGGCCCATTTCGTCCCCCATCACCCAATGTGGGTTTTAGTTAGCCCAAACATTACAACTAACTATTACAAAGCTAAACCCGCTAACTGTTTATCGTTTATCTAATTACAAGATATCCAAAGACCAAATCTAAGCTGTTGTCACAAACATGCACCAACAGAAAAAATATAAGTTTTTGAGAAACTTATTCCCTAAAAATGTGTTTAAAAGTATTACCAAGGTTTCCCTAATTTTTGGTGATAAGAAATGAGGATTTCTTCAAGAATAAGAATGAATATAAGTATGTATATTTTTGAGAGAAAAATATATATTATTTGATCACCAACTTATGTGCTAAGTGTATATAGTATGTGTTATACGTACTAGTGTATTAAGACTTAAAGATACACTAAATACTCATGAGGAGTATAAACATAAAAATACACATACAAAATACAAGATACATAATTCGGGTGCGAAGTGCAAAACACAAAAGACTTATATTTATTTTAGAGGAAATAGTATAAGTAAGATACGTAGTTAAAAATATGAAATATTTTTAACACAACAATACAAATACAAAAGAGAGTGACTGTACTTGTGCGATGCAAGTCTAGTGACTAACATTAAGAAAACGCGTATAGGTTACCACGTTAAGTAAGCAAATCCGGTGAAGTTTACGACGCACAGGAACGCAAAGTTGTGAGTTCATGCTCCCCCTTTTCTTTTAACTGTTTTCAGTTTTATAACTTCGGGGGTGAAATACATGTTACAAATATTACAATGTTTACAAATGGTATGATGGATACAAGAATGATACGAGAAATCGTGTCACGAATAGGGTACCATAAGCACCATTAATCGTGTACATACTTAGACCGCAGAACAAAAGGTTAGATCTAATGGGTTCCGGGCAGCCCCACTCTTGGCCACTCTTTTACCAGGTAGTGTTTTTGTGTCTCATTCGTAAATCGACTACAGAAAAATGCCTATGGTTTGGTGACTTCCTATGTCGTGTCACATGTTAATGGCTTTGCAACCCATTAACACTTGATACATATAGAAATATTTGACTTATACATGAGTACGTGGTGTACACAAAAGACTTGATTTATACAAAAGACAAATTATGTTTTCATACAAAGTATACAAACGTGAAATACAAAAACTGCATGAATTCACACCAACTTTACGTTGACGTTTTTCCAAAACTCACATGTATTTCAGGTAACTAGGATGGATGTGCGCGTGGTCTTACTCATGCTCGTGGATGTCGCTTCGTTTATCTTTAAATAAAGTTGTGACTTTTAAAACAATATGTTATCTCGTGTTGTAAACACTTGACATATGTTTTCAGAAATGTAATATTTGAAGATATTTTTGAGCATGTAGTATGTTTACTCTTCGTATGCAATGAGAACCTTTCATGATCACACCTCGTGCTTCCGCCGCAGAAAGGGGTGTGACAGATTGGTATCAGAGCTGCGATTGTAGTGAACCAGGATTCCTTCTCGAGTCTAGTCTACAATCTCTAGGATCCTTTCGCGAAAACAATTTTCAAAGAGTTTTCATTGCATAAAACGTCCCGCGACATCCACTACCTGAAACTGTCTACATGAGTCTAGAAAAGACACTACGAGACTTAGAGTGCACTTGAGTAGCACTTGTCGTTGACTAGAAATTACTTGCAATTATGCGTGATAATTAGCATGTACTAGAAGTAGAGTGTCACAAGTATACGTGACTTTACCTGAAAGCGATGGCCCATCTGAAGGAGGAAATACGAGGATGAAACGAACTGTGCGGACTGTGCAAGGAGTTACGTAATTATGGATGCATACGTAATTATGGAATTCAGTGCACAAAAATCACAGCAAGTCTTGTCACGTATAGATTCCCTCGGTGCAAGCCTACTAAGTACTCTGCTAGAGTAATAATTGTTTGATGTCACTTATGTGATATATACCTATGAATATATATGTACTACTACTGCCTAGTAGGACGATATCAAACAACTGTGTAACCCTGTTGTGTTATGTTCTGTCAGAACATGGCACCCAGGAAAGCTGTGAATGCTCGCAATGACGATCAACCTCCTCCTCCCCCACTGCCAAGAACTGCTGATGAGCTGAACGCTCTACTGGAGGAAAGGATCTCCGCTGCTATCGCCCAGTACGAGGTGAACCGTACTCAAGACAGTGGAGGACCAAGCAATGCTAGGCGTAATGGGAATGGAGATTCGTCTGGAGGCAATGCAGCTCAAGGTAACCTTAAGACACTGTGCTAAGCATGAGGAAATTTATGAACGGTCTTTGTTTCATTATTTCTTCGATTGCTCACGTGTGAATTGGTTGAATCAATTCCAGGCTGCACTTTCAAGCAGTTCCTCGACTGCAAGCCGATGAACTATGATGGCACAGGAGGTGCAGTAGCATATGTGCGTTGGACGGAGAAGACTGAAGCTACCTTCCGCATGAGCAAGTGTACCGCGGATCAACAAGTCACCTTTGCTACTGGGTTGTTTGTCGATGAAGCTCTGACTTGGTGGAACCTGCAAGTCCAAACCTTGGGCGATGATGCCGCTTATGGCTTAACTTGGGAGGAACTGAAGGAAAGAATGAGAGAGAAGTATTGCTCTCGTGCTGAACTCCAAAGACTGGAAACGGAGTTCTGGCACTTGACTATGGAAGGTGCTGATATTGATAGTTATACTCGAAGATTCCACGATCTGTCCAGAGTGCTTACCTACATGGTGACTCCCGAATTCAAGCGTGTCGAACGCTACATTTGGGGACTGGCCTCAGAGTTTCGTGGCATGGTGACGTCAGCCAAACCACAAACAATCACTGAGGCTGTAACTCTGGCTGTCAGCCTGACCAAAGATTGTGTTCGTAAGAAAAAGTTATCGTTGAACCCAACAGAGAAGACCGAGACACATGCTGAGTCGTCCGGTGACAAGAAGAGAAAGCGTTCGAATCTGAATCAAGCGACTCGCAACAACAAAGGTTTCAACAAAAAGTGTGACGCTAACCCGTCTCAGGAGGCGAAGACCCTTTCAACCAAGGCATACCAAGGCTCCATGCCTGAATGCCAAAAATGTAAGTTTCATCATAAAGGAGCTTGTCGCATTCCAAGGTGCGACAAATGTGGTAGATTGGGTCACCAAGCAGAAAACTGTTGGGGAAACGGAAGGAATGGGAATGGGAATGGCAATGGTAACCGGAATAGCCGTGGAGCTGGGCAAAGCCAAGGATGCTTTGGTTGTGGAGGCATGGATCATTTCAAGAAAAATTGCCCAAGGGGAAACAATGCTCAGACCCGAGCATTTGTAATTAGAGCAAGGGACGCACGCAAGGACCCTAATGTGGTCAACGGTACGTTCCTCATTAACAATCACTTTGCATCCATATTATTCGACACTGGCACCGATTATAGTTTCATGTCTGTGGAATTTAAACGCATACTTGGAATAGAATCTAGTAGATTAGAAATTCCTTATTCCATAGAACTAGCCAATGGCAAACTTGTTGAATCAAGCGAAGTTGTTAGAGGCTGCACGCTAGAACTTGGTGAACGAAGATTTAGCATCGACCTCTTACCTATTCAATTAGGTAGCTTCGATGTAGTTGTCGGGATGGACTGGTTGTCCAAGAACAAAGCTGAAGTCATTTGTCATGAGAAAATCATTCGCATCCCTCTGGCGAATGATGAAACTCTCATAGTACATGGAGAAAGACGAAACGCGCCTCTACAAATCATCAGTTGTTTGAAGGCACAGAAGTGCTTGAGGAAGGGATGTGTCGCTTTCCTAGCACACGTTGTAGATAAGAAGGCTGTGGAGCCAAAACTCGAAGACATTCCTGTGGTGAAGGAATTTCCTGATGTGTTCCCTGAAGATCTGCCAGGACTACCACCGCAACGACAAGTCGAATTCCACATAGACTTGGTTCCAGGAGCCGCTCCTGTAGCCAAGGCTCCATATCGACTTGCGCCATCCGTAATGCAAGAATTATCTACACAGCTTCAGGAGTTGTTGGATAAAGGATTCATAAGGCCAAGCTTCTCACCCTGGGGAGCTCCAGTATTATTCGTGAAGAAGAAGGATGGATCACTGCGGATGTGTATCGATTACAGGGAACTGAACAAGCTCACGATCAAGAATCGGTATCCGCTACCGAGGATTGATGACTTGTTTGATCAACTGCAAGGATCAAGCTACTATTCCAAGATCGACCTTCGATCTGGATACCATCAGCTGAGAATCCAAGATGAAAGCGTGCCAAAGACTGCATTCAGAACACGCTATGGGCACTACGAATTCCTTGTGATGCCGTTTGGATTGACGAACGCGCCAGCGGTCTTTATGGACCTAATGAACCGCGTATGCAAACCATATCTCGATAAATTCGTGATTGTATTTATCGATGATATCCTGATTTACTCGCGAACGAAAGAAGAGCACGAGCAACATCTCAGAACTATTCTGGAACTACTGAAGAAAGAGAAACTTTATGCAAAGTTCTCAAAATGCGAATTCTGGATTCGCGAAGTACAATTTCTTGGTCACGTGGTGAATGAGAAGGGCATTCATGTAGACCCATCCAAGATTGAAGCAATAAAGAATTGGGAAGACCCCAAGACCCCAACTGAAGTTCGACAATTTTTGGGCTTAGCGGGCTATTATCGGCAATTCATCGAGAATTTCTCAAAGATAGCTCAACCGCTAACGACCCTTACCCAGAAAGACAAGAAGTACGACTGGGGTCACAAACAAGAAGAAGCCTTTTAGCTACTTAAGAACAAGCTCTGCGATGCACCGATACTATCGTTACCCGAAGGCACTGAAGACTTCGTGGTATACTGCGACGCCTCACGACAAGGCTTGGGTTGCGTGCTCATGCAACGCCAAAAAGTCATCGCTTATGCTTCAAGACAACTGAAGGTTCACGAGAGAAATTATACCACTCACAACCTGGTGCTGGGTGCAGTGGTATTCGCCTTGATGATTTGGCGACATTATTTATATGGTACTCGATGTACAATCTTCACAGATCACAAAAGCTTACAACACATATTTGATCAGAAGGAATTGAATATGCGCCAGTGACGTTGGGTTGAGCTGCTAAATGATTATGACTGTGAGATTAAGTACCATCCTGGAAAGGCGAACGTTGTAGCAGACGCGTTGAGCCGAAAAGAAAGGGTTAAGACCCTAAGGGTTCGAGCATTGGAAATGACGATTCGAACGAACCTCACTGCACGCATTCGAGATGCACAACAAGAAGCTCTTAAAGAAGAGAATCGTAAAGCTGAATACCTCCGGGGTGCATTGAAGTACATGGCGCCAAATGAAGAGGGAGCCTTATACTTTAAAAAGCGCATTTGGGTTCCGCTCTATGGTGGCCTACGAGAAGTCATCCTTTGTGACAACCCGCACTAAACCAGGTATCCGTACGACTTAACTAATGATTAATTACTGCTTAATTACTGTGCTGTTTGAACTAGCTGATGAACTGCTACTTGAATACTGATACATGTACTTACCTGCATCATACTTTACTTATCGTCACTACATTATTTACATGTTGAACCCTAGTGACAAACATGATGCACAAAAGCACAGTAGCACATGAACGGATAACCTATTGAACATGCTGATAAAGCCAGCATCAGGCAAACACTGCCTCTAAGGCCTGTACGAGCCAGAAACGTTTTGCTACACTAGTAGTGAGTGTAGGGATATAAGGGTTGTGGAACTGCGTCTCTAGGAATAAGTCACTATGACTGGATGTGCCTAAAACGTACTCTAAGTACAAAACTCAGCACTTTACAAAATAATTCAGCTTTTAGCTAGCTAATAAAGTG
>JARYGA010044709.1:0-22352 GCA_030545235.1 Helianthus tuberosus
TAATCTGACTAGGAAACTCTCTCGTATCACAATACTCGCAATCGAAATCGAAACAACAAAACTCGTCGCACCGAACCCCCAAATCAGAAGGCCGATCGACCAGGAGACCGGCCGATTGAACAGCCGCTCGGTCGAACGACCAGCTGTCCGATCGGACTGGCTAACCGATCGACCAGCCCCTCTCCATCCCTTTCCACTTTGGGTAACACTATAAATACCCCTTGTCACTTTCATACTTTCTACTTTTGGCAACTGACGTCCGACCACCACGTTCTCCCCACCTTTCTTCAGATTTCTCGCGATTCCGGTAAGATCTCGTCCTAAATCTTGTACTTCCTTAATCTACACGCACTCCTACACCTTTCTATCTTTTGAATCTTAACTTTTAACCGTGAAATCATCAAGATTCAAGGTATTCTAGTATGACGTCATCATGTGTTCTTGAGGAACTTCATGTTTTGGCCTCAATCCACCAAGAACAACTTGGATCTAACCGATTTCCATATAAACAAACAAAGATCTTTCATAGATCCGAACATATTCACAATGAAAAGGATTGAAAGATGGTTTTACCAACTTTCTTTCAACTCTTTTACACTCAATGCACTCAAAACCGATAGAATCGGAACTTGCACCGACTTCTTGCTCATTCTTGTGGTTGTGTTGGTCCAAGATCCGCATTCTATCCACGAGGTTCACTGATTTCTGGTTAAACATGAAACATCGTCTCGAACAGTTAATTGACCGGGTTTGGGTGATTCCTGTCCGATCAGGAGAACCAAGTATTGACAAGGTTTCTGTTGCTTAACACGTTATCAAAACGTCTCGATAAAACGACAAACAATCAAAACAACCAAGTGTGAGATGAACAGGATGACCAGGACGGGGTGCCGTCCGATCGGACTGCTGTCCGATCGAACAGCCAAACCGTACGACTGGCCAATCCAAACGACTTGCACCTTGGGTCCCACACTTAAGCATTTTTGCCAACATTTGAAGTCTGAGTGTTGAACGAATTGTTGCCCGATCGGACTATCATCCGATCGAACTACCATTCGAATCATGAGACATTTGAACTTCCACACTTAAACAATTTTCAACATGTTCAATGCACAAAGGATGCCACCCGATCGAACAACCGTTCGATCGAGTGACCGCCCTGCTGTGAACTTGTTCTCATTAAAGTGTCCAACCAATCAGGGTATCGCCCGATCAAACGGTCGTTCGATCGACCGACCTGAAGGGTAGAGATATTTTTGTGTTTTCAAAATGCTACAACAAAAACTTCAAAAGTCAAGCCATCATACACAAACACATCCTTCCCAAAGGAAGAAACAATCCACTCGAAGGGTCACCCGACCGGATGACCATCCGAGCGGACTACCAACCGAATGATCGGCTGTCCGATCGGATTACCATCCGATCGAACTGCTGTCCGACTCACTTGTACCCTGCACCGTTTTACGCGCCGCTTATCGTTATGTTATTATTCTAATCAGGCTAACCCTACTCTCTAAGCGCTCCCTTCAATCCATCAATCGCTGTGAGTATACTCGATCCCTTTTTGCTTTACGCACTTTTGGGTGTTACATACGTTACTTATTCTAAATCACATCGAACACACTACGCAATACTTTAAACGCTAACCGTTACTGCATGTTATACGTGACTAAATGAATGTTTGTTCGTTATGTTTACACATGGAATGTTGTCTACCTGCCTTAACGACGATAGTACTATAGTTTGGACTCAGCACCTGCTCACGCAGGGGTTGTTATGGACAATTATTTGCATGGATTACAGTGGTGATCATGTATTACAAACTGTCTTGGGCAGTCAACCCGCAGTCATTAGTATCGATAGGTTCATGTCGATAACTAACATGCTTCGTTTCACTCTGTGTACGTGCTGGTTATGCGTAAACTATTTCGAACTCTATATGCTAATATCAAACTTGTATGCTCACCTTTACACTATGTGTATTGACTTTTATTTTAACGTATGTGACAGGTGCTTAAGATGCCTATTTGCTTGTAAATCAAGGCTAGGAAAGAGTCCTAGAAACCAACAAATAGTTGTCTGTAATAATGAAACCTGATAGGGTGGTTGTCCGATCGGACGGCTGTCCGATCGGGTTGCCGCTCGATCGGGCGACCCTTGTTCTTGTTTAACATGTTTGTGAAATTTCCAAGTTTCTTAGCTTAACGGTGATGGTACGGTACGTATCGTGACAACAGTAAACTCATTAGTACCCTGGCGTTCTAATCGAGTGGGAATCACCCATGTCCGTTCAGTCGTCTATTCATAACGAGTTAATGTCATGATCCGTTCCATGCCCGTCTTCACTGGTATTAACTTAGATCCAAGCCGGCTTTAGACTATTCAACCAGTCCACAGCCCGTTTAGACCCAGGCTCCACCGATTAATGGTGGAGGGTTGAGAAAAAGATGAAGATACACAAGTTTTATAGGGAAAAAGTTTAGATTTATCTTAGATTTAGGTTAGATTTAGTGATATGTACATGGAATCCCTTAGATCTTAGCTAGATCTCACCAAGAATGACCTCATATGTCAGTTTATACCAACCACCATGATGACGTCATCCTTAGGATCTCAGATCTGAGAGATTTCATGGTGAAAAGTGTGATTTCAAGTGAGAATCACGTAGAGAATGAAGTGTAGATCAAGAAAGTACAAGAATCTAGCCGAAAACGTACCGAAATCGATGAGAAAATCAAGAAATGAAGTGTGCACGTGTCTTGGTCGAGCAGAGCTGTCACATCACTCAAAATGGTGATGTGACAAGTCTATTTATAGTGAGAGAGGGCATTAAGGCGGTGCAAAGTGAATAGGGTGGCCGATCGATCGAGTGGTCACCCGATCGGGTGATCATCCGATCGGGTGGTCATCCGATCGGGTGGGAATCCGATTGGATGGCCACTCTGGCCAACCCATTCTTCCGTGTTCCTGACCTTGATTCGTTTCGCGAGTTAAATTAAGTGTTGCGTTGCGTATAGTTTAGGTAGAGTATCTAGATTACATTATAAACCAAAAGTTTCCAAGTTTCATAGATTCCGCCAGTGACAAGGCTCCAGTCTCTCGTTCAACCAAGAATCAAGTTTCACGAGTCTAAGGAGTCAAGCACCAAATAAGTCTCAAGAGTCAAGAATCGTAGTTTCTCAAGCATCAAGAATCAAGAGTCCAATTATCTAGATTATGTATCAAGTCTCATAGTTTAAGTGTCAAGAATCAAGCATCTAGAATAAAGAATCAAGCATCATAGTATCAAGCATCATTATCAATAAGATTCATGCCAAAAGTATCAAGGTATTAACATCACATAACTACAAGGACTAAAACTAACAATTAATAGAAGTTCAGGGACTGATCTTGCCAAGTGCTTAAAGTTTAGGGACTCTGGGCGTTACAACAGAGATAACAGAGATATTCTGAATCTCAGGCTTCAGTTCATCTATCGTTATTCATGCCATATAAATGACACATTTTTCTTTATGAATGCACAGACGCCTTAATTAGTGACACCTATTTGGTCATTTCTATACTGGATATCTTCTTTGAATACCATTAGCTAACTTTAGTACAATATGACCATTGGAATATCTTAGTGGTTCCGTGCATTAAACCTCCATACTGATCAGGCATGGAAGCAATTTACGGGACACACTAGGATACGCCAATCCTCATATGGCGCTTTTATCAGGCATAATCTGGCATTGACAGTTGATAGAAATCAATGAGATATCAAAAATAAAATAACATATATTTTCGTACTCCATCTGAAGATAGAGTACTCTAGATCTTTTGAATGAAGATTTCCGATAAGAATATAAGAAATGGTTCCTATGATTTTTGTCGGTAGGTTTTACCTTACACTTAATATCTGGAGTTCTTATGGGGAATTTTGAAAGTTCGCTAAGCTTATGATCTATGAAAGACTTATTATTCCCTGAGTTAAATCAAGACACTTAGCCGAAAATTTCGTTGATAATGATAAGGAATGTACCTGATGATATTATTGATATGTACTGTCTCTGGCGTTTATTCGGTAATTCAGGCGCTTCCTTCCTTAGCCTTTCCAAGCTTAGCTATACCCTTTTTGACAGTTTTAGGGCAGTTAGTCCTGATGTGGGATTTCTTGCTACAGCCGAAACAGACTGCGTTCTTTATGTCCCTACATTCATGGGACTGATGACCAGTTCTTTTACAGACGCCACACTGCTTTGGCCTTTGTTTCATTCGACACTGTCCCTAGTGCCTTTTATGGTAGGTCTTGCATACAGGTTTCTTATTGGACTTTTGTTGGTTCTTATTGAGCTCAATCTTACCCTTTTTCTTAGAAATCTGGGAGTTATCTTCCTCCCTTTTCCTTTTTGGTTCATTCTTTGCATTCGAGGTATGAATAAGATCCTTCTCGTGAGTAAAGAAGTGTGGTTTTAAATGGGATTTGGAGCAAGTAGCATTGGGCTCTTTGAACTTTTTCATGACCTTTCTCATAGCTTTTCCAACAGCTGCGTCAATCATAGCTTGGAGATCATCTCTGTTAACATTGAGGTTCATAATTGTAGTATCATTAGCATGTGTCGCATCATCAATGACACGATTGTTGGTTATCTTATCCGAGTTTACAATACTCGAGACTTAGTCCCTAACACCAAATGAAACAATTACTTAATTGCACTACAACAGCTAGTCATCATCCTGATGACCTAACATACACTAACCATGGTATCATTAAACCATATATGCTAATAGGTTATGAACATTCCTAATGAATGTTATTAGATTGTATATCCATACATTTAGCCTCGGTCACAAATGGACCATCAACGATATTTAAGGTTTGGACCGAGTCCATTACTTTTTAGACAGGGGATCAAAATGTCACAATTGTCTTTGTCATATTGACAATTTTGTATAACTCGAAAGCTCGCCACACGGATTTTTAAATATGGAACATAAGTCCGTCATGAAGGACATATAAATATAGTACACGTGCTTGTTACGAAGGACATTAATAGCCATATGGCACGAAGACCTTGTCGCAAAGTACATATAGGATATGGCACAAAAGGCTTGTCACAGAGGACATTAGTATATAAGTCGCAATCTTATTAGATTGGGGGATTTAAGATTTGAACGTAGTTCTTCACCTTTGGACAGAGAGTTATGGATTACATCTGTCATTGCCTGAAAGACAATTTATTTTGCCACATAGGCCAATCAATTGGACATCACTAATGGATGTTTATAAATATATGTATATATAACTATCGTAATTAAGGATATTAGTCATGATCTTATCGATCTCATAGACTATAAGGCTTGGGCAATGCCCATCACCTGGGACGGTAAACCATAACGGTCACATTTGTCAATGTCACTATTAGACAATATAATATATATCCCGTAGGCAAAACACTATTAAGGATATTAAATATGATCATCTTTTCGATAATATTAGTCTTGATCGCACTGATCATATAGACTATGAGGCTTGAGCATAACTCACCACCTTGGACAGGGAACCATAGAAGATCACCACTGTCTTTATCACAAATGGACACTATAATATGGCCCGTAGGCGAAAACATAACCAAAGGACGTTAAATAACGTGATCATTGTATTAGACGATATTAGTCATGATCACATTGATCATATAGACTATTATGCTTGAACATAGTCCAATATCCTTAGACAGGGGGTCATAGACCACAACTGTCGTTGTCTTAAGGGACAACAAGTATAGCCCATACGCACGTCATCACTAATGGATGTTTATATTATGATCATCTTATTGATGATACTTACCATGATCTAATTCGATCATATATGCATTAAGGCTTGGACATAGTCCAAATACCTTGACAGCTGGTGTGATTTCTCAAGTCACACTGCCAGGAGTGTTAACATGTTCTTAGATGTTAACAAGAATTAATTGTCTTAAGAGGGTTTTTACCATCATAGCATGTCTGTATTGACATATTGGCTAGGTTATACCATTAAGAAGATCTTTTGAAATTATTTAGCAGATCGATAAAGTTTGAATAAAATTTATACTATTGTTTGATAAAGGACGAAATGAATACCTATATAAAATTTTCAAAACTTTCCATAAATCATTAAGAAATCTACAATAGTACCTTAAACAGGACTTTTAGTATCTTAATTGTCCATAGATGCTAAAGGAAAATATATGTCCGTATAAGGACTATAAAATATTATAAGTCCACATAGAGACTATATTGAAACAGTTTGCCCATAAAGGGACTATAATGAAATATCAGGTCTACAAAGGTGTTATAATGAAATATCATGTCCACTAAGGTACTATAATGAAATCTCGGGTCCACGGAAGGACTATTTAAAAGTAACATATCCCCAAAGGAATTTAAATGAAATAACGTGTCCATAATAAGGACTATATTGGTACGCACAAAGGACTTTGCTGAACAGATGCCTTCACAGGGTCTTAAATTTAAAAGATGTTCATTAGTGAATTATAATAAACCAATGTCCGCACAGGGACTATACAGAAAAAAAATAATTGGTCCTAATAGGGATTTTGAAGCGATACTAGTCCATGTGAGAACTGATAGGAAAATATAAGTCCATATAGAGACTATATGATATGTCAACACTGGGATTATAGTGAAAAGATATGTCCTCGAGAGGACTATGATGAATTATTATATTCGAAAGGGGACTTTGATGACATAATATGTCTACCAAAGATTTTTAATGAAATAACATGTTTACAAAAAGATTTTATTGAAATAACACGTCCATGTAAGGACTATAATGGAGTATAATGTCCATGAAAGGACTATTTTGAAGTATGATGCCCACGAAGGGGCTATATAATATTCTCTAAAGGATTATATTGAAATATAATGTCCTCAAAGGAACTATAATAGATAAGCGTATACATATATGGAGTCTTATCAAAAAGGTAAGTCTACAAGGACTCCAATGAAATAATACGTCCACAAAGGACTACAATAATCAAATGCCCATACAGGGACTTAAAGGAAGATGAAATATAATAGAAGAAGGGTTCTCTAATGCTTTCCTTGCTTTATTCCGATTGTTTCTTCTTCTTTATTTATCGCACGTTGTAGCGACACTGAAAATCTTTAGTAAAAAAGTAAACATTTAAAATTAGGATCTGTTGCTGAAGTAGAATCCAAGGACTCAACGGTTAAAGAAATGACATGGATTACGGATTAGGTTTTGACTGGTATAGTCCAAGTCTGAAATTTCAAAACATGGAAATAGGAATTTGGGATTAATAGCACCCACATGTATTATCTTCAATATGGGAGTCTCAGGGATTTCCTGGTATGGACTCCACTGATACAGACTTCAAGTTTGAGCCTCAGGGACCTCCGGTATGGACTCCGAAGTCTGATTAAGAGTTTAAATAGGTTTGGTTTGGGAATAGTTCCATAAAGGTCTTTCCTTCAACCGGTCGCACGCTTATCCTAGTCATGGTATGAAGCTTGGCATTTATAGGCTTCGAGTGTAGAGAATTTCCATCAACAGCTTCTTCGCCTGGCGACATATTTAAAACACATAAAATCGAAAACAATGTTTATTTAATAGGGATGAGAGGATTCCTATGTTAAATCTAGACTCAGAAGGTCTAAGGAATATGCTATTGTGTCATTTGAGATTAAACACTAAAGGCTGGTGTTTAATTCACTCAAACGTTGGCTCTGATACCAACCTGTCACACCCTGATATTTCCACGTATTACTTGTGGGCCCGGTGGGGAGTATCGTGACGTACACTACAAAAAAAAGCCATTTAGTGGCATACACTTTTAATGGCATTTAATTTTTATGCCACTAATTTAGGTTTTTAGTGGCAGTTTGTGTATTCCATATTTGCTTACCATACACTTTTCACGGCATTTAGTTTTTGCCACTATTTTATGTTTTTTAACGGCACTTTTAGGGTGTTTTTAATGGTATTTACGTTTTGTGCCACTGAAAACTTCACCCAAAACATTCATTTGTAACTTATGCAATCAGTTATTTTCACTCCCAAATTTCATTCCCTCTAGAAATTTCGTATCGCCTTCAAATTTTACCAAATATTCCCTCCCAAAATATTCCTACCAATCCAGATTTCAATTCAAGGTTTTTCTTTTGATGTTTACTGATGAACATATACTACAGTTACGAAATTGAATTCAAGTTTTTTCCCCAAACCCTGATTCCATTTGGAGCCCTAAATCTGTTCTTCACCAAATTTCAATTCAATTAAAGAATTAATGGTGGTCGTTGGGCTAGTGATCATTCGACAATCGGCACTCACACAACCACAGGCCCGCGCTATTGGCTCGCAAGCAATTGAACAATCTGGTTTGCGCTTCAATATTTTTATAAGTATTATTTTTTTTATTTGTTGGTCGATCAGGTGTTCAACAAAAAGAAAAGGAATACAAAGGCCAGTCGCTAATTTTGTGTTCGATTTGGTACACGTTCTTTCAGTGGTTTGTAAGTTTGTTCTTCATTATGTTATTAGCTTTGTTTTGATGTCTCTATTTTGTTTGGGTAATTTTATCTTCGGATTGTGAGCATGTAGAATCTACGTTATTTTGGAGAAGAGAAAAACTTACCGTATTCACAGCAGAAAGAGGAGTTTCTTAAAGCACTTAAATAGAATCAAGCCCTAGTTTTGGTCGGTGAGGATGTAATGGTAAAGCCACTAAGGTTAGTCCAATGCCTCGATTGTAACTCTAGTTTTATCATGATTGTTGCTTCAATTAGAGATTTGTATATTAATTTTGGATATGAGTATGTTTATAGTGAGTAATTGAATCAGTTTTTAGTGTTTTTGTTTGCTGGTATCTGTGAAATATTATGCTATTATGTTTGCTATAATGATTGTTGAGTTTTTGATTGAATTGTGAAAAAAACAGATTCCTCAATTTGTGCTCAAAGCCGTAGAGTTAGAGAGCATAGATAAACGTAACAAGTTCATGGCGGATTGCACCAACCTCGTAGGTGGCTGAAATGTCTGTTTCCAGCCTAGTTGTAGAGGAAATGGATGTCACAATTGGAGAAGAAGTTGGTTATAGAATCCCCTTTTTGCAGCAATGCAAAATCTGTTTTGAAGTAAGTTTTTGAAATACTAATACAAAAGAAATGTTCTCAAATCTCATAGTTTCATCAGTGTTGTAGATTCTATTATCAGAAGTGGTCCAGCTGATGTTGTGGAGAGTGTAAATGATGTCTCTAATAGTTCTTTTTTAGGATTATTAGGTGATGTCTCTAAAAGAATGACATCATTTTTTGTATGCAAGCGTTTCCAAACCTTTTTATATTCTGCTAGTGATTGTTAATGCACTACAGGTTGCTGCCTTTGTCCCTAAAAGTGAACTTGATTGTGAAATAGATGAGATGCCCATTTGCTGGAAGTAATTGCCAAAACATACTACGGAAGTTCCAGATGGAGGAGATGAAAAGACGCGAGATAACTTTTTTGCTGATTGGTGGGTAATTTGTCATTTCCTATATGTGTAGTTATCTCTTTTATGATTGGTGGATATATTTTTTATTTAATTGTATATTAGCAGCTTGATTGTATTGGTTTCGAAGAAGCTGAAGATAAGAAAGCCGAATTTATGACTACAGACTAAATTTGTGGCTTCAGATTTGATTTGTGGATTCTTTCAGGTGCTATTCTTTCTTTAGCCAAAGTAAGACTACGGGGAGTGGAGGAGCTTGGGTTGGGGGCATTGCTCGACACGTGGAGAGGGTGGGATCCACAAGCTTATGGTGAAAAATAAGGGTGTGGTGTGGCGTGGCCAGCCATGTGATTTTTTTAATTAAAGTAGCCAACCAAAGCCAGCCAAGTCACCCTGCCCCCCACCCCCACCCCACGCCAGGCTGAATACCCACGCCAAAGGGGCAAAGCCATGCCCAAGCCCCGCCCGGAGTGGAGCAGCTGGCGTTGAAGGGTTCCCCCGCCCAACCAACTCCTCCACTCCCCGCAGTCTAAAGCCTCTTATCTGCATAAAGCTTTTTAGTTCTTCTATAGAATTAGGCCTGTTTAATCTATCGTAATAGATGCAACTACAATATTGAAATTTCAAAACTAGTTTTTATATTTCACTGCATTTGTTGTGTTTAAAATATAGATGATTGTTTTTAAGTTTTTTTCACACATCTCTTGTAGTTTACTAAACTAATTTTGATTTTACCTAATCAAGGTCCCTAAATCTCCAAAATGGCTGCTTAAAGCTTTGCAATGGAGTCGTTTAAGCATGTTTTACATATGGCCAGGATATGTGCTTTATGAGCAAACGATTTAAGGTTTGACATGTCACGATTTTATAAAGTCATTTAATCATATTTATTGTTAGCTTAAAGTTCTCTTCTTTGTTGCTATGTTATAGTTATAGTAACTTTTGAATTCATTCAAGTTTTTAGGATATGTACAAGTTGTATAAAATTATTTACTTCAAGAAGTCTACGTGTGGGTGTAGAGATTCAACATATCTTCAGATCTTAAAAACAGGGGTATGTATTGTGATACACTTTTTTTATTGGCATTAGAGTAAATTATTGAGTCAGTACAGTTTAGTTAATTTTAAAAAATAGAATGCCATTGTTTTGAAATTCCCAGGTATGAAAGTGTGGTTTTGAGATAACCGAGCAAACTCTGTTTTGACGTCTTAACTATTCTATTTTCTCATTTATTTTTTGTAGGTATAGTGGATTTTCCTTAAATCGTTGGACAGGTTGTAAGTGGTTTGTCAAGAATATATTTGTTGACAACAAACTTGATTATTATTTTTTGTTTCTTAATTTTACTTATTTCTTTACACTTGTCAAGAAGTAGTCTAATAATAACTTTTTTTTTATTTTGCGTTAGGGTTTGATGATGTGTCTGCTACTATTTGGCTGTTACCATAACCCTCGTTTTCCATATTCTCATCATCCTTGCTATCGCTTTCGAAGATCGCAGATCCGACTCCTGGTTGTAGATCCGAATTATTAGTCTCCGGTCATCAATCTCTCCCTACGTATGTGCGATTTTGTTTTTTATATAAATTTAATTGTTGTTCTCACATGCTGTTGAATTAGTGTTCAAATTAGGGTTTGTAGACGCTCAATCTTTATAGAATAATAAAGTATTATCATGTTTTTTTTTTGAATTTTAGCGTAAGGTACCTATGTTCGTATGTGAAATTGTGAATCGACTAATAGAATGGATGTCATATAAGTTAAAATTTTACTTTTGATAGTACGTTTGCTCGTTATAGGTTGAAATTAAAGACGTTTTTGTTCATAAATTATTTGAGTTGATTGCATTAAGCAAATGGTGATTTTTGAATCCGTTCGGCGTGCTTGGTATGTATGTGGCTGTACGCTTTATGAATTAGTGCACACAGATGAATTTTACGGCTTTGAGTTGATGGCGGATCATGTTGACGGCAAGTCGATTTTATTTGCGGCTGAGTTTAGTTATATTGATAGCATTTGTAGGTTAGATCTCTAAGTATCAGAGAAATGTTGCAATTTGTTTTTATAATAATCAGATAGGTTTGAAATTTAGAATGTTTCTTATCCGCATTGTATAAAAGTTTTAGTCTTTATAAGCATCCTGCTCGAGGGGAAGCCGCTGATGCGTAATTTGAATTGAGTTTTAAAGGAAAAACTGGGAAAAAAAGTTACCTTTCTAGGCTAGGGCTCTATTCTGCATCTTGTTTTTCATTACTTCATTTACATAGTTCCCATGCATTCATTGGAAGAGTAGACGCTTTACTTTTTGTTTAAGGGTGTGCAATACGTATTGCAAGCACTATGTTTGCATGTCGAAACACTTGTTATGAACCAATCTATGTGTGAGAGTAGTTCAACATCTGGTAGATTGTTTACATAAACAACTTTTCGGCTGGCCTTTAGGGATGAGTGCAAAATTATACAATTTTAGCGTCTAAAAAAATTTCAGCATAATGTACAGTGTTATAGACACCATAACTATAATCAAACACTTTATTAAGTCACCTATATACCATTTTACTGGGCTAGGGGTGTCATACGACCAATTTCTAGTCTTGTCTTACTTTTGAGTTGCATAACTTGGAAGTTAAAACCCATTTTCTAGTTTTTGTTTTAATCAATGAAGTTAAAAGCCTAGCTGCAACCGAGTTTTGATGAAAGGAAACCCAAATGTAGATAGGATGTTTAGAGTTGTTACATGTTAGCTGAATGCTTGATTTTTTTTGTCCTTTTGCTTTCAAATTTTCATAGCTTTAGCTGCAATAGTTGGTTGGGTGTGGGAGTAGAAACAAAATTATACTTTTAGTAGAGGCGCTTGAAATATGTCAGCTAGCCTTCTGTTTTTAGATACTTATATTGTAAGTCCTAGGCTGCTTGATGTTATGGAGGATTATTTGTACTGGAAAAAGTACAAGTACCTTCACTTAGATGGACATACATCTGGTGGAGACCGTGGGGCCTTAATTGATCAGTCTAACAATCCAGGATCATCTTTTTCATATTCCTGCTCAGGTGATTGGCCTTTTTGTTAGTTGAAGATTCTCTAGAGTGATGATCATAAATCTTTTAATTTATTTCTCATATT
Organism: Helianthus tuberosus; assembly: GCA_030545235.1. Classification (NCBI taxonomy): domain Eukaryota; kingdom Viridiplantae; phylum Streptophyta; class Magnoliopsida; order Asterales; family Asteraceae; genus Helianthus; species Helianthus tuberosus. Next base: position 12,623 of record JARYGA010044709.1, read on the forward strand.
TCCTTTTTTGTTATTAAATTTATCTTTTTTATTTAATTTATTTCTCATATTTCATATTTTGTTATTGATTTATGTTTTTTTTATTTATGGCATCTTGTTGTATGTTTACAGTCATCATTTTTGACACAAATTGGAATCCACAGGCATTACATATATGGAGGATTATATGTGTTTTGTTTTTGTAGGATGATCCCCTATGTGTTGCTGCCAGACAAGATGGGAAGATATTAGTCTCTAGTCTGTGGGTTGATCACAGTTTTGATGTCGGAGCGCCTGTGGATACAACCTCGGTCAGTACGTAAATCCGATTGGTTTTAGGTTACATTATGAATCTATTCAGGGCTGGACTGAGTTACTGGTTTGTAACCAAGTATGTGCATTTGTATTTTTATCAGGTAATGTACGTACCAGTGAGATATTTGAATGGGATTCCAGGTGCAACGTCACTAGTTATATGTAGGGATAAGCAAATGCCACCGAATACCGATCCCATACCGATCCCGATCCCGAAATACCGATACCGAATTTTTTCGGTATCCCATACGGTATCCACTTTTTGGCGTTTTCGTTATCGGTACGGTACGGTATCGGTATAATACCGATACCGACCCTCAAAATACCGATACCGTACCGTACCGATACCGAACCGACATGTTTCGGTATCGGTACCTAGTTTGGGTGAAATTCGGGATCGGTATTAGGCGGTATCTGTATCGGTTCGGTATCGGATACCGCTTTGCTCATCCCTAGTTATATGTTTGACAGGATATCAACGTGAAGATCGAGAGGACATTATGGTGATGTCAAAAGAAGTAAGTTTGCCTTTTATTAACTGCTCTTACATCTTTGATAGCAATGGTTATCAGATCTAATCAATTTAACATGAATTGTGAAATTTCAGGTTGAGTATAGTCGGTTGGCTGATATAGCGACAATAAGTAGTAAGTGCTGGAAACTATGAAGCGGAAGTATGACTACTAAGAAAACGTTAACACGATGATTATTTAACTCGCATGAAGATTGTGAAAGAGATTCATGAACACAATGAAGTTTTGAGTTTTTATTCATACACTTGTTAGTTTATTTGGGTTATATGTTTGATCCTTAGACTTAGATCGACACTTATTAGAGATTTGGAATCTTTGGAAGATTGATTGAACTTTTAATTGAAGTGATTATTTTATGACTTCTACATTTTATAATTTTGTTTTTATTTTTTAATGTAAATAAATGATAATTGTAATTAATTAAAATTAATATAATAAACGTCAATGGCATTTAATTTGATGTGATTTTTGTGGCAAAAAATATGTGCCACTAAAAACTCAAAAGTTTGTACTGGCAGATAAAAAAGTGCCACTAAAAGCCTAAAAACTTTGTGCGACACATTGAAAAAGTGCTACTAAAAGGCTTTAGCGTCAGCGCTTCTTGTGGCACTTTTTTTGTGTGCCGCCCATTCTTACAAGGTTTTTTAGTGGCACTTTCTTGTTTTTCTGTGGCACTTTTTGCGTGCCACTAGATGGCATTTTTTTAATACACAGCGGAAGTCTTGGAAGAAAATAGTAATACAAACCGAAATGCAAAGTATAAGTAAATATTATACAAACGGTCGTAAACGGATCCACAGGCGGATCTAGAGCAGAATACACATTATTGTTCAACAGACTTTAAGCACTAAGAACTTGCAAGATTCCTTAACTAGTGCTCAGGAGCTTCCAACCAATTTCGCGTAGTACCTGCCACTAAGTCTTTTTGAAAAATACGTCAATTTACACTGGTAAATACAATAAACTGACTCTTTTTGAAAACATTTAAGAAAATTGATTTGAATGCACAAGGCACAAAATTCTTTTATAATTTGGGACAATTATTTAAAATAATCTTGTATACAGATTTATATGTTTGTCGTACGTTCGGAGCCCGGGTTAGAAGTGTCGGGTTAAGATTAATAGACACACCACTAGTATAAGCCCACAAGAAGTTTCCTCATGATTGAGATACCGTTTTACATACGCAACTGTCAGGTGTATGCCTACACCCCGTGCTTAAGTCGTGGCCATTTCAAATGAATGAGCCGGGGATATCCAGGACATGGTCATATTAACCCCCAAATGCTTTGTATCAAACAAGACAGATTAAAACGGGTTATCTCAATGATTTAACCACTAATCGATTAAATATTCAACACCCGACCAAGCGGTAATAATTTACTGTATCCCAGGCCCGTATAAGGGAAAATAAGTTAAAAGTATTTACCTGAGCTAAAAATGTAAATTATACTCAGCCGTATGTTCTAATCAGCAAGTGCATGGAGCTTTTACTGGGCTCCTAATCTGGAACGAATGTTATATTAACCTATTAGATTCCTAACGAATCTTATTTAAGTTTTAACTTAGACCGGTTAGTTTTAAGAAAATGTTTACGGTTCAAAACGCAAGATTAAGCGAAGACCGGATTAGAATGTGATTTAGACCCAACAAGTATGAGGACTTGTATAAAATGAGTAAACTAAATACATCCTGGATTTTGAAGTAAAAATGATAAGGTTTGACCCGTTTCGGCTAATTTATGCAAACTAGTTACATAAACCGTACCGAACGCGTATATGCATAACGGGTAACCGAAAGAGTCATGTACAAGCTTCACAAGTTAATATGCTTAAAATATGTTATGATATCAGTAGGATATCTTCAATTATGCCCAAAACGAATTTAAAACAAATTTAAGCCCCAAAAGGGTAATTTGGTCTTTTTAAAGTTTATAAAAGAGGTTTAATAGCAAACTGAGGTTCTGGTCTAAAATTTTCAGTAAAAATATTTATTTTATTAAGTTACATCAGTAAGATATCATACATATGTGAGGTTTATCAATTATGGCCAAACTATGCACCGTAGGGGCATTTTGGTCATTTCACATATGTTTTTAAGGTCAAATTTGGAAATCTGAGTTTAAGACTTATACTTACTGTTAAAGTATGAAAATTTATTCATAAAATCAGTAGGTAACAAGTCTTAGGCGTTAAATATGGTTTTAAACCATACTATGCGCCTAATTAGCGTAAAAGTCGGTAATTGACGATATTCAAGATGTTTATAGAAATCTGAAGTTTTGATCAGTCTCTAATGCTTAAAATATTTTATTAATATATAACATCAGTAGGAAAAGGTTTGGCATGTAAATGATATGTAAAACTTATTTTATTAATGAAAAGGGCATTATCGTCAATTACCGAATTTACACAAGAACTCTATGTTATGGTCAGTATAAAATTTGACAAAAATTTCCAAAAATCCCTAAATATTATATCATAATAGTGGGTAGCAAGTTTGGTGCCAAAAATTAAGTTTAAGTATGATTTATACCAAAAATGCAATTTAATTAACAAAAGTTTTTGTTTTACGATATCTTGCATAACTTTTATTTTAGACCAGAAATTGATGTCAAATTTTTTAGGACAGACTTATATATCAGTAATAAAGGTTTTTGTCCTCTCACATTTTCAAAAATCTCGTTTTAATAACAAAAGGGCATAATGGTCAATTTTAAGCATTTAACGGAAACATGCAATGAACTATGATTTCTAAAGGACCATGTAGTATAACCTCAGAGGGTTATACTAACATATAATATGGTCACAAAGGAACCCTAAGACATAACTAAACTAAGCTAATTCGGGTCAGAACTGAAAGTCAAAGCAAAAGTCAACTTTTGGCGACTTTCGGTTGCGAACCGAGCCTAAACTCAGAATAGTCGGGGTGAACATGCCTAGATATGCTCAATTAATATTTACCAAGTTATTAAAATGACAAAACTGATTTTATAGCTTCTATATTATTAGTTATGAATTTTATTTAAAAATGACCCGTTTGACTTTTATTTTAATTACTTTGACCCGACAATTAACTAAGTAAACGTGATAATTAGGAGGTGCCCTTTTGAGGGTTTAACACCTACCTAATTACGATCACGTTGCCATGTTCGTTGCGAACAATGGCTTGACCGTTTACGGTCTTACTGAAAGTCAAAGCGTTTATCAAAAACGCTTGACTTTTCGGCTTTAAAAGCCAAATAGAATAAACTAGTCCCGAAAGAACACTTACATAAGGTCCTATGGACTGAATATAACTCAGAGGAGGTTCCAAATGTTCAGGATCCTCAGATTTGAGAGAGAGAGCAAGAACTCAAGAAATGGTGTGAATTTTTTAAATGAATTTAACCTCTATTTATAGTGTTTGGAATGAAAGAGGATCATGACAAGTGTTGGAATGGATTGTGAGATGATTACAGGTGTAATCCCAGGTTTTAATACCATCTAAGTGCCCATAGATTCAAAATATGTGAGGAGAACAATCAGGGATTCAAAACAACAACTTATAAACTAACTTTCTGCTGCTGTTTGGGCTTTAGCGGCCCACGAACAAGACAGGCCCAGGCCTACGCGGCCCGCGAGCCATCTCAGTCCAGCAAACAAGTTTTTGCATTGGCAGTTTCAGTCCCTGTCATCTTTTATGCTCAAATCAAGTTTCATTTTCGACATATAAGGTACCTTATGTTCTTGTTTCATATGTTTAATGCTAATATCAGGTATGAAACCTTATACGGCCAACGTTAGGCACACTCGGGAGTTTATCTGATCCTTACGAAGTTCCTGTTCCGTTCAAAAGATCACACTAAAGTGTAGTTTCGCGCGTTGACGCCTTTAACCCCTCAATTCGCGAATTTGCGCGCATTATCTCAAAACGGTATAGAATTCTTACATGGCCAATATTAGAAACTCCCGAGGGTATGAACGAACATTGCAGAGTTTCTGGTTCGTTCAAAAGGCCTCTCAAAGTTGTAGTTTAGCTAGTCGTCACTTTTAGTCCTTTAATCGCACAAAGTAGCGCGTAATATTGTTTAACGATACCTAAGCCTTTCGTGGCCCAAAGGTGCAGATTTAAAAGTTGACGCTTTTGGTTCCTCTAACGCGTAAACTTGCGCGTATCATCGTTTAATAAAATCAAAGCCCTATGTAATCCATATTAGGCATTCTCGAGAGTATAATTGCACTTCATAATACCTCGGGTTCGTTAAAAGGTCATTCAGAGGTATAATTAAACATATTGACGCTTTTAACCCCTTTAACTTGCAAAGTTGCGCGTAACGTCACTTATAGGCATAAAAGCCTCAGATGGCCAATATTGGATATTTGTGAGAGTATAAACACACAACATGAAGCTCTCGGTTTGTTAAAAGGTCACTCAGAGGTGAGAATTAACATGTTGAAGCTTTTAACCCTTCGTCAAGCAAACTTTCAAATAATTACGCAAACGGCTACTCTCGATCAACAAGTGCCTCATTTGTGAATATGAATACTGTGTAACGTCATTCAGAGGCTTATATTAAGCATGTTGACACTTTTAGTCCTTTCGCATTCAAAGTTTTTGATTTTTCACAAAATTAGTCCCTCATAGTCAATGTTTGACCTTGTTAGGGTTTAGTACACGTGTCGATACATCATTGGACGTGATTTTACGAGGTGTTACAATAAATATAAAATATGTTAAGATTAACTTAATAAACAAAAAATAAGTTATGATTTTGTAGTTGTCGACAATTTTGTGAAACTTATGATTTAAATTTGTTAAGATTTTGAAATTAGTAACAAAATAATTTAAATTCAATATTTATATAAAGTTACAATCTTACCCTTGTCAAATGTATATGAAATCAATGGTTCAGATCAGTTCACGCGGTTCACTCTAGGAAATTTGTTCACGTTTGAACCTAATCCTATATATATATATATATATGTATATATACATATGCGAGTAGTTTGAAAAAACAACTAAAACAGATAATCTAATACTTACTGATGCATAACTAGTAGTATGTTTTAAATTCCAGTTATAGTTGTAATAGATGCGCATGTATATATATATATATATATATGTGTGTGTCGCAATGATCGATGGTTTTGACCAATGTGTTTGTTTGTGCAAATTTTGGCATTAAATCTTATTCTTTGATATTAATACCTGATAAATGTTTGTAAATCCAGATGGACAACGAAGTGAATCAGGAAAACCAGAATAACGATAATAAGGGGAACCAATTAGATAACAGTGCCGTCCAACATATAGTGGCACAAGGAATTATAGATGCTATGCCATATATCACCCAAACTGTTAAAGAGGCAGAAAATAAAAGTAATAATGGAAGTAAGCGACCACCTACCGAACCCAGTCACAGCGTAAACAATGGACCGTTACTTCAATTGACTATTCCAAAAAGAAGAAGAACCATGTCTTATGGTTGTTCTTACAAAGAATTCTAGTCTTGCAAACCAATAGAATTCTCTGGCAATAAAGGAGCCATTGCTGCTCTACGCTGGTTAGAAAAGACATAGGTTGTCTTAAAAATAAGCAAGTGCACAGAGGAAGACAAAATCATGTTTGCTTCCAGTCTTTTTAGGAATGCAGCCTTAGAATGGTGGAACACTATTCTCCGGTCTAGGGGAAATGACAGAGTCTATAATATAGAATGGTCTGAGTTTAAGAACATGGTAGAAAGGAAATTTTGTCCTCCCAATAAAAAAGAACAAAATGCTAATAAGTTCTTAAACCTTAGAATGACTGGAATAGACTGTAAGGGTTACACTACTGTATTCTTCGAATATGCTAGAATAGTGCCAACCCTAGCCTCACCAGAACCAGTATTAATCTCTCGTTACGTCTGGGGATTAATCAGTGAGATTAGACATGTAGTCAAGGCAGCTAGATCACAAACTATAGAAGAAGCTGTAGAACTAGCAAATACCTTGACTGATGAATTAGTACGTACGCAAGCAAGAAGAGAACCAGAGGAAGAACATAGTCCAGAAACTTACCCAAGAATTTCGTTATGGAAATAACTATCGTGGGAAAAGTATAGGTTCTACTTCTGCACCTTACTGTAAGTCTTGCTAGAAGAAACATTCAGGAAAATGTTCTACCTACTGCAACTTCTGCAAGATACCAGGACACAAGGAAGAAGACTGTAGGAAGAAACCTAGTAATGGAGTGTGCTTCAATTGTGGAGAAAAGGGCCATATTAAACCAAACTGTCCGAAACTAGCTCCAGCAATGAGCAACAAGAATACTAAAAATGCTAGAGCTTTTGTTCTGATTGCAGAAGAAGGCAAGATGATTCCGGATGTGATTGCCGGTACATTTTTAGTTAATGATGTTTTTGCTAAAGTGTTATTTGACTCTGGTGCGAACCAAAGTTTTATTAATATTTCATTTTGCAAAATTCTTAATCAACCATTAACTAAACTCCATCAAGAATGCCTAGTAGAAAAAGCAAATGGAGAATCCGTTAGGATCACTGAAATCTTGCAGGGAGCAAGAATAGAAATTCTGAACCATAAATTTATTGCTAACCTTTACCCAATGAACCTAGCTGGATTTGATATTGTATTAGGAATGGATTGGTTAGTAACCAATAAAGCCAGTATTTTATGTGATCAAAAGTCAATACAAGTAAATTCACCAAAAGGTGTAAAGATCACAATTAAAGGAGATAAGCCATCTAGATCTACGAAATTCATATCGGTGATGAAAACAGCAAGTTATGCAAGAAAAGGATCGTTAGTATATATGATTTCCATAATCATTAACACTAAACGAAAAGAATTAAAAGATATTCCCGTAGTATCTCAATTCTCGGATGTTTTTCCTGAAGAGCTACTTGGACTACCGCTAAATAGGGAAGTTGAAATCAGAATTCACCTACTACCAAGGACAACACCGATTGCCAAGGTACCCTACCGTTTGGCGCCAGCAGAAATGCAAGAATTGAAGAAACAGTTGGAGGAACTTCTAGAGAACGGTTTCATACAACCAAGCTCATCACCTTGGGGAGCACCAATCTTGTTTGTCAAGAAGAAAGATGGATCAATGCACATGTGCATTGATTACCGAGAATTGAACAAAGTCACGATTAAAAATCGGTATCCATTACCGAGAATCGATGATCTGTTTGATCAACTGCAAGGAGCTCGATTCTTTTCTAAGATCGATTTAGGCTCAGGATATCATCAACTGAAAGAACAGGAAGGGGACATTCCTAAAACTGCCTTCAGAAAAGGTATGGCCATTATGAATTTACATTCATGCCATTTGGTCTAACCAATGCCCCAGCCGCATTTATGGACATGACGAACAGAATATGTAAGCCATATCTGGATAAATTCATAATTGTCTTTATAGATGATATCTCATTTACTCTAAGAGTAAAGAAGAACATGCAGCGCATTTGCATAAACTTCTGAATTTACTGAGAAAAGAAAAGCTTTATGCTAAATTTTCAAAATGTGAATTTTGGTTACAAGAAGTACAATTTCTTGGACATTTAGTTAATCATGAAGGAATTCATGTGGATCTCACAAAAATTGAGGCGATTACTAAATGGAAAGTCCCTGAATCACCAACGGAGGTGACAAGTTTTCTTGGACTGGCAGGTTATTATAGAAGATTTATCCTAGATTTCTCTAGAATAGCCATTCCTTTAACAAAACTGACCTGTAAATCAATTAAGTTTGAATGAGGACCAAAGCAAGATGAAGCCTTTAGAATCCTTAAGCAAAGATTAACCAACGCACCCATACTAGCGTTACCAGAAGGAACTGAAGACTGTGTAGTCTATTGTGACGCTTCTAAGTTAGGTTATGGATGTGTGTTGATGCAACGTCAAAAGTATATAGCCTATGCCTCTAGACAACTTAAGAATCATGAAGAAAATTATACAACCCATGATTTAGAGTTAAGAGCTATAATTTTTGCCCTTAAGATTTGGAGAAACTATTTATATGGAAATAAATTTGTAGTCTTCATAGATCATAAGAGTTTAAGGTGCATTTTTGGGTAAAAAGAGTTGAATATGAGACAGAGACGCTGGATGGAAATTCTTAGTGATTATGATTGTAATATCCAGTATCATGCAGGAAAGGCTAATGTAGTAGCTGATGCTTTAAGTCGAAAGTATCATGATAAGCCAAGAAAAGTACGTTCTCTCAAATTAAATCTACAGATAGATTTAAATTAGCAAATTAGAGAAGTACAAAAAGCAGTAATAAAGGACGATACTGAGAAATTAAAGGGAATGATTAAGGAATTAGAACAAGGAACATATGGAATTTGGAGATTCCATAAGAAAAGAATTTGGATACCCAAACAAGGAAACCTACGCCACCGAATATTAGAAGAAGCCCATAAGTCTAAGTATATGATACATCCCGGTAGTGTTAAGATGTATCAAGACTTAAGAAAGAATTTCTGGTGGATAGGAATGAAAAAGTATATAGCAGCTTATATAGCCAAGTGTTTAACTTGTTCACAAGTAAAAACTGAACATCAGAAACCCTCAGGTTTATTGCAGCAATTAGAAATGCATGTATGGAAATAGGAATTGATAACAATGGATTTTGTTACCAAATTACCCAAGACAAGAAAAAGGTAATGATACAATCTGGGTGATTGTAGACAGATTAACCATGACTGCTCATTTCTTACGATGAAGGAAACTTTCAGTATGGACCAATTAGCTAAGTTATATGTAAATGAAATAGTTTCATTACATGGAATTCCTTTATCCATTGTGTCTGATAGAGATAGTCGTTTTACTTCTCATTTTTGGACAAGTTTCCAAAAAGCAATGGGAACCAAGTTAAATCTAAGCACATCTTATCATCCTCAAACGGATGGATAAA
>JARYGA010044710.1:0-46880 GCA_030545235.1 Helianthus tuberosus
CTTGACCTGATCGGGACAGATAATGCTGAGCTGTTTGAAACGAGCAGTGAGACCAGCATTGTCACCATCCTTCTGTTGTATGTGCCAAAATTCATCTTCTAGCTTTTGACGTTCGTGAGGAGGGCAGAATTCTTCTAGCATAACTTCCTTGATCTCATCCCACGACAGACCGTAGGCTGCATCGTTCCCTCGCTTGTTCCTCTCGGCCGTCCGCCAGTCTAGTGCTCGGGACTGGAAAACGCCGGTTGCATTCAGAGTTCGAAGGTCATCAGGGCAACCACTCTGTCGCAGAGTAACCTCAATGGAATCAAACCAGTGGAATAGTGCAGTGGGACCTCCTTCGCTAGTGAATTCCTTTGGCCCACACGACTTGAATTGCTTGAAACTGAAAGGCCCTGTGGTAGCTTTAGGAGCGTCGGTTCTCGATTCCTCGGATGATTTGCTGACATTTTCATAAACATCACTCACAGCTTTTGCCACACTCTTGGCGATGATGGAAGCAAGGCATTTATTCCTCTTTTCTTGACGAGAGAGAGCATGACGGGATCCAGACGACATGGTCTGCAACAGACATCGTCACAGGACTCATCATATTGTATTCGAATCTCACCTCACACGTCTACTACCACTACTAAAGCTCAGTAACACGTACCAGGTAAACACATAGACTTATAACTACGCAAGTCACAGAACCACATAAACACTTAGAGCACAATTCACATAATCACGTAGAGCACATAATCACGTAATTTTTCCTAAGCATGTAGAGCAAAGAAACAAGGAAACACATACGCATCTAGTCACTACAGGCATATAGGGGCCTATAAGGACACGTAGGGCATTCTAACTGCCTCATAATACAGAAATCTAGATCTAGAGAAAGATACTAGAGAGAGAAGGTGATTCATGGTTCTTGTACGATTTCAATTCTATCAATAGAATCACTGATTATAGTACGTTCTTGTGTGTTCGGTCACGCACGTTCACGGATTTCGCATGTCGAACGTGTCGTTACGCAATCATTTGGAGTCAAAATAAGCACAAAATCACAAGATGCAGCGCGAGTCGCGTGTGTCGATCGAAGTAAAAACAAAAATCGAGTAAATCCCAAAGTTTTAAACACATAAACAGGAAAGCACATAATTAGGCACATAAAATTGACGAAATATCAGAGTCTGCAGTTGCGGGCTAAAAATCGAAATTCATAAAAATCGAGGGATTGTCTGCGGCTAGTAGACTTCGACTACCCAAGGTGGTTCAACTATTCTCAAGGACTTGTCATTCTTGCCTGACCCATAGAACTGTGCTCTTGCCTCGATCCTTGGGCATTCGGCACCCTTTCCGTTAGTCATATCAAGATTTCAGGTCATTGGAGTTCGTTGAGGCCTTGGTGAGAGTTTTGTAAAATGTGCAGAACAAATTTTCAAGGTTAGGGTTTCACCCCTGGCTTAACAACTTCGTTCTTGTTTGATAAAATTGAGGAGATTATTCATCAAAATATGGATTTCACTCCTGATTTGGCATAATTCTCCTCGTTTGTAGTTAAATGCGAGCTGAGTAAGCAACTTTAGTCGAGAGTTTGCGGGTTTCACGCCTATTCTCAACCTTATTACCCACTCTTAGTTGAAAATTCGAGTGCAGTGAGAGTGTAGAATAAGCGAGAATAATGAGAAGTAAGCTTGTACTTAATCCCTACTGGTTATGCACAAGTCGGTCTGCTGGTTCTTAACTATAGTCTAGGTATCTAAGACTTCGACCCGGACTAGGTAGAGTCTTGCCTAATTCCCTATAGTTATGGCTCTGATACCAATCTGTCACACCCCAACCGATGGCGGAATCATCGGGGCATGGCACTGAGCGAAACAGATTGTCCAGAAGTTTCCACAACAATTATTAAAACTATTCAATTTAAATAATACGTCCCATACCGTATCTCAAACAGTCAAATAATTATACAGACAATCATCAAGACAAATATTCTATTCCGACAACTCAGATTTAAATAAGTAGCAATTGTTTATCTACTTCTAGAGACCCCTGATTTGTTATCTACAGAAAACTATTTGTTGGGCTCTAAAGCTTTATTCTAGCTTCCAATTCCTACCACACATGCATCCTAAGCACCTGTCACATACGTTAAAATAAAGTCAATACATAAAATGTAAAGGTGAGCATACAAGTTTGATAATAGCATATAAGATTGGAATTCGTTTACGCATAACCAGTACGTACACATAGTGAAATGAAGCATGTTAGTTATCGAAACAGATCCATTGATACCAATGACTGCGGCTTAACTGCCCGAGGCAGTTCGCAATACATGATTACTGTAACAACTCTCATCAAAATTCCTAATTATAATTTTAATTTGGCCAATAGGAAACCCTAATTGAGAAACCCAAGTGATTCTGCATAATCCCTAAAAATTTTCAGAACAATTGGAATCAGGATTAGGGCCCCTAAAACTTAAGGGGGGTAAACCCTAATTGATGATTATCTCAAAAATGCGTTGTATAAACTGAAAATTCTCAGAATATCGATTCAGCATGCCTATACTAGTGACAAGGCTACCCTAGGGTAGATGTGTACCCCAGGCGAGTCGCGACAACATCCATGTCATCTTCCGCGACACGCGGGAGATGTCAATTTCACGTATAAATACAGGGCCTTGGGACTTGAATTCTGTCTTTGAAACGACGTAAATTCGCTTTACGTAGGCTGAGTTATAACAGAAACAGTCCACAAAACACACACTGATCACGAAGTGTTGCCACAATCAGGGTAATAACTCGATCGCTATTACGATTCAACGTCCGATCGATTATAACTATCCAACGATTGTTTAAGCGCCACTCAAATTGAGTTTATACTTTGTTATTCATCGTGATTTCGACTTGAATGTTTGAGTGCTGTTCGAAATCGGACTATACTCTGTCATTCGTTGTGAATCCGCTGAATTGTTAAGTATTGCACTTGTAAATCGTTGTGAGGGTTTAATCTCGTGAATTGTCGTAACTGCTGTATTAGTTACTAACCTGTTTGTGTGTGCATTGTTAATTAAATTAGGTTAATCAAGGCTAATCAGTAGGCTTATACTCTGCTCGTTAAACCTACAATGTGAGTCATTCTCTTTTTAACAAATTACTTTCAAAAATCATGTTTATTTTCAAAGGTTATAATTACAGGGATTAAGTTTATGTAATCACCAAATTACAGCCGGTATGTGGGGTATTGTGCACATTACTACTGTTGTTGTCACTTTAGGTGGGCGAACCTAATTAGTGATATTCGTCATTCATTGGGGCAGCCAATGGTGATATGACCACAGTCACCGAAATGAGTCGAGTGACAAATACTGTGGGTAGTTGGTTTGATATCAGAAACATTGTAATCTCTCTTAATACTGTGAATTATAACAAATAAGTCGTTTTAGTAAAACTGAATGATTCACTCAGTATTTCCCCGCTGACAAAACCTTTTTCAAACATGTTTCAGGTGATCTGTTGTGAGCAAAGGAAAAGTGCCGTGGAGCACTACAAGCTTAGAAAAGTGGCTCAATGGAAATAAATAAAGAAACATGTTTTGAGAAATAAAGATTTCCCAGTGAAATCACTTTATTGTAAATTATGGGATTTATCCCTATATTATATATATAAACGAGCAGTTTTAATATTAATCGATCCTGTTTAAAAAGACTTCCGCTGTCACTTAATTAGATACCATCGGATTTCCTGCCTCACGGCTCTGGACCAGGTCAAACCGGGGCCAAGGGCCGTGACAGGAAAAGGTGGTATCAGAGCCACTGATTTAAGCTTACTATTGATTTTAGCCTATTAAAGTTATTGAGAGATACTTAGGAAATTTAATTACCATTCTGTGAAAACATGTTTTATTAACTGATTAATTGTTGAGTTACAGTATGGGTAAACAAAAGATTTCTGCTATCTACCACAAATTAGATACTGCACCCACAGAAAAAGGAACCTCTTCCTCCAAACACCCAGCAGATCTGGAAGAAGGGATTTTTGTCCGTAAAGCAAATTATGAAAATCCTCTTACCCGAGATAAAAGAAATTCGATTCTTAGGAAGGGACAGGAGAAAATAAAGAAACCCCAAGTCAAGAAAGTTAGGTTTTATTCAGAAATCCAGGAATTAGGCAATAGGTCACCTTGGGAAGATAAATTAGATGACAAATGGTCAAATCTCTATATGTTAGCTACCGTAGCAGAGAATGCAAACCTCTAAACTATCAATAAGCCTGGTCTAGTAGAAAATTAATACCCAGTAAATAAATAAATTCTAGTATGTTCTCTTTCCTGTGGTCTTTTGTACAAATCAGTATGCAATAAAACTTTAATGTTTATTTGTAAAACTTTGTTCCAAAGTTTTAACTTAGCATTTTTGTGCATTTTGCATATATGCTATCCAGCATGAATGAGATATCGGAAGCATTTCAGAATCTCAACCTCTACCCAGTACCAATTGAAGTCTCCCACGACTTTACTGGTTATATTGCTGACATAGAGGAACCTCTGGAATTCCAAGCTCCACCGCTGGAAAAAGCAAAACCTAAAAAGAGAAGAAGATATGTAGGATGGAGGAAAGTGCGCAGGAGAAAGCCAGCCACTAGGAAACTCCCCAAAATAGAAAACCCTATAGACAAAGGAAAAGGAATCGAAATCGGAGAAAGTTCTAATCCAGCAGAGATAGAAATCAGGAAAGATTCTAAACAAAAAGGAATAGAAATTGGAGAGAGCTCTAGACAACCTGAAGAAATCACATTTCAAGATGAAATAGACCGTCTACTGGCAAATTGTGATGTCATTAGCCCTATCCATAATAATCTATATCCTTACATAGCCGAAAACCAACTTCCTGTAAATTGGGAACCAGCTATTCCAGACCCACTAATCCACACTCGACCTTTAGGCCAAATGGAAGAATGGTGGACGAATGACTGGAAATTCCAAAATATAATCAACAGTCCTTATTCCTTTCTCCCACTGTTTGATCCAAAACCTATCCCCAATCCTCCAATGAGCAACGAAAACTTAGCCGAACTCCGTCAGTTCGGTGAAGAGCTGATAGGTACAGGGAATAGGATCCGGGAAATGGGGGAACAAATCTCCTGGAAATACGACGAAAGGGAGCGTCGCTACTAAACTGCCAGTTAACCAAAGAATAGTGGGATTGGGAAGAATGTCTGTATAATAATAATAATAATAGTTAAATATAACTCTGTAAAATGGGAAATAAAACATTGTAAGATAAACAGTGTGTATGGATGCCTATATAATATATAAAGCAAAATAGAAGTCGAAACATCGACAATTTTGGATATATATCTGTGTTATAAGATTTTATGTGCTTCTGTATAATTGGTTTATTTATAATCATTTGATACTAATAGTTATATTTATAATAATTATCAGATGGAAAACGCTAGTAATGAACCAGTTAATGAAGGGAATCAATCTGAACAAAATCAGGAAAACCAGTATATGACTAGACAAGATATTGAAAACATCATCACTCAAGGGATAGCTAATGCTATTCCAGCAATCATGGCTGCTGCTCAGAAACCTGTAGAACCACAACAAATCATTCCTAGTAAACGTACTCAGGAAGACAATTTTAGTCATAGTGTAAATGGAGGCGGCAATCATGACGATAATAATCCACGACAGGCTCCACCTCCTAAGAAAATGAAAGCCGCAACACCTGGTTGCACTTTCAAAGAATTTCTTGCTTGCAAACCTGCTGAATTTGCAGGTAACGAAGGAGCAACTGCAGTACTGCGTTGGTTAGAGAAAACCGAAGCAGTAATTGCAATAAGTAAGTGTTCCGAAGAAGATCAGGTTATGTATGCGTCAAATTTGTTCAAAGAAGGGGCACTAGAATGGTGGAACACCGTATTATAAGCAAAAGGAAGAAGGATAGCTTATGCTATAAACTGGGAAGAATTTAAAATTCTTGTAGAAAGAAAATATTGTCCTGAATATGAAAAGGAACAAATGGCAAATAAGTTCCTAAATCATCGTATGATAGGCGTAGAGTGTCGCGGTTATACTTCGACATTCTTTGAATATGCTAGAGTGGTACCAACACTGGCTTCGCCAGAACCGGTACTCATTTCTCGGTACATTTGGGGATTAATTAGTGAAATTCGTAGCATCGTTAAAGCTGCGAGACCTCGCACTATTGACGATGATGTGGAACTAGCTAATACCCTAACTGATGAACTAGTGCGTACAAGAGAAGAAGATCGAAAGAAGGAATTGGCTCAAAAGATTACCCAAGGATTTCGTGTGGGTAATGATAATAATAGGTTCAAGAAAAGAGGAAGGAGACAATCTGCACATCCGCCTTTTTGCAAAAATTGCAAAAAGAATCATTTTGGAAAATGCAATGTAATTTGCAACTTCTGCAAAATGGCAGGACATCGTGAAGAAAATTGCAAAAAGAAAACCATAGTCTGCTATAACTGTGGAGAAACAGGACATTACAAAACAGAATGTCCTAAATTGATCAAAACTGCAGACAATAAAGGCAAACCAGCTGATGGAACAACAAAGAAGAATGCCCGAGCATTCCAGCTAACCACTCAGGAAGCCGAACTAATCCCTGACGTCATAGCTGGTACGTTCTCGGTCCACGACGTTTATGCAAAAGTATTATTTGACTCTGGTGCAAACCAAAGTTTTATCAATACTTCATTTTGCCAAGCCCTTAACTTACCCTTAACCACCCTTAGGCAAATTTTTACAGTCGAAACGGCAGACGGGAATTCTGTTAACATAAGTAAGGTTTTGCAAGAAGGAAAGATAGAACTGTTAGGCCATAAGTTTTCTGCAAACCTATTACCTATGAAGTTAGCCGGATTCGATGTAGTATTAGGAATGGATTGGTTGATAGCCAACCATGCTCGAATCCTTTGTGATAAGAATTCCGTAGAAATCCGTACTCCCACAGGAGAGGTAATTTTAATTACAGGAGATAAACCACGAAAGCCACTGAAATTCATTTCAGTAATAAAGTTGGCTAGTTATTCAAGAAAACAAGAAATGGTGTATATGATTTCGGTAATCATTAACACTAAAAGTAAGGAACTCCCAGACATCCCTATAGTTTCAGAATACCCAGACATCTTTCCAGAAGAATTACCTGGGTTACCACCTGATAGAGAAGTAGAGTTTAGAATCCATCTAATTCCGGGTACTACACCAATAGCCAAGGCACCTTATCGATTAGCACCCACCGAAATGCTAGAATTGAAAAAGCAGTTAGATGAATTATTAAGCAAAGGATTTATACAACCTAGTTCATCCCCTTGGGGAGCACCAGTGTTTTTTGTGAAAAAGAAAGATGGATCGATGAGAATGTGTATAGATTATAGAGAACTAAATAAAGTTACAATTAAGAATCGATACCCATTACCTAGGATTGATGATCTTTTTGATCAACTTCAAGGCGCTAGGTATTTTTCTAAGATAGACTTACGTTCCGGATATCATCAATTGAAAGTACAAGAAGAAGACATACCTAAGACTGCTTTCAGAACTAGGTATGGTCATTACGAGTTTACAGTCATGCCCTTTGGACTAACAAATGCCCTAGCAGTATTTATGGACATGATGAATCGGATCTGTAAGCCATACTTGGATAAATCTGTAATCGTATTCATCGACGATATACTTATTTATTCCAAAAGTCAGGAAGAACATTGCGAACACTTGCATGCACTCTTAACTTTGTTAAGAAAGGAAAAACTTTATGCCAAATTCTCGAAGTGTGAATTCTGGCTGCAAGAAGTACAATTTTTAGGTCACATGGTGAATCACGAAGGAATTCACGTAGATCCTGCTAAAATAGAAGCAATCACCAAATGGAAGGTCCCACAAACAGCTATGGAAATTAGAAGTTTTCTAGGCTTAGCTGGATACTACAGACGATTTATTAAGGATTTCTCTAAGATAGCTGTACCTTTGACTAAGTTAACCTGTAAAGCCGCTAAGTTTGAATGGGGACCTAGGCAAGAAGAAGCTTTTAAGATTTTAAAGCACCGATTGACGAATGCTCCAATCTTAGCCTTACCAGAAGGAACTGAAGATTTTGAAGTATATTGTGATGCTTCAAAATTAGGATATGGATGTGTGCTTATGCAACGTAAGAAGGTAATTGCGTATGCCTCCCGGCAGTTGAATAAATAAGTATATCGTCGATGAATACGATTACAGAAAGAGTTAAATATGAGGCAAAGAAGATGGATGGAAGTTCTAAGCGATTACGACTGTGATATTCAATATCACGAAGGAAAGGCAAACGTAGTTGCAGATGCCTTAAGTCGTAAGTATCAGGAAAAACAAAAGCGAGTCCGTGCTCTTAGATTAAATCTACAAGTAGATTTAATGGAACAATTAAAGAAAGTTCAGGAAACAGCAATCAAGGACCATGCTGAAGGAATGAAAGGTTATATAAAGGAACTAGAGCAAGGAAATGATGGAATTTGGAGATTCCACAAGAAACGAATTTGTGTACCTAAGCAAGGAGAATTAAGAAATAAGATTTTAGAGGAAGCTCATAAATCTAGGTATACTATGCACCCTGGAAACAATAAGATGTACCAAGATTTAAGAAAGAATTTTTGGTGGATAGGCATGAAGAAAGATATAGCAAGATATGTTTCTAAGTGTCTTACTTGTTCACAAGTTAAGGCCGAACACCAGAAACCTTCAGGGTTACTACAACAATTAGAAATGCCTGTATGGAAATGGGAACTCATAACAATGGATTTTGTTACTAAGTTGCCCAAGACCAGAAAAGGTAATGATGCGATTTGGGTAATTTTGGATCGATTAACCAAATCAGCTCATTTTCTACCAATGAAAGAAACCTTTAGCATGGAAAGGCTAGCCAAGTTGTATGTAGACGAAATGGTATCTTTACATGGAGTCCCACTCTCCATTGTATCAGATAGAGATAGTCGTTTCACTTCTCATTTTTGGAAAAGTTTCCAACAAGCTATGGGAACTCGACTAAATCTAAGTACTGCATATCATCCTCAAACAGACGGACAAAGTGAAAGAACGATCCAAACTCTAGAAGACATGCTCAGAGCATGTGTAATAGATTTTGGCGGAAATTGGGACGACCATTTACCTTTAATTGAATTCTCCTATAATAATAGTTATCATTCAAGCATTGAAACTGCTCCATTTGAACCACTATATGGACGTAAGTGTAGAACTCCAGTTTGTTGGGCAGAAATAGGAGAAAGTCAATTATCAGGTCCAGAAATTTTGCAAGAAACTACTGACAAAATAACTCAGATTAAGGAAAGACTGAAAACAGCTCGAGATCGTCAGAAGAGCTATGCAGATAATCGCCGCAAGCCGTTAGAATTTCAAGTCGGAGATAAAGTACTATTAAAAGTTTCTCCTTGGAAAGGAGTAGTTAGATTCGGAAAGAAAGGAAAGCTAAGTCCAAGGTATGTAGGACCATTTTCTGTGATCCAACGTATAGGACCAGTTGCTTATCGTTTACAACTACCAGAAGAATTAGCAGGAGTACATGATGTATTTCATGTATCCAATCTCAAGAAATGCTTATCAGATGAATCACTGGTAGTACCTCTTCGAGATATAGAGGTAAATGAAAAGCTGAAATTTGTTGAGAAACCTCTTAAAATTGAGGATCGAAAGATTAAGTTTCTCAAACATAAACGACTACTTTTAGTCAAAGTCAGATGGGATTCAAAAAGAGGAGTTGAATACACTTGGGAGCTGGAATCAGAAATGAAGAGAAAGTATCCTCATTTATTCCAGTAAATCTCGAGGACGAGATTTTTATTAAGGTGGGGAGAATGTAACAACTCTCATCAAAAGTCCTAATTATAATTTTAATTTGGCCAATAGGAAACCCTAATTGAGAAACCCAAGTGATTCTGCATAATCCCTAAAAATTTTCAGAACAATTGGAATCAGGATTAGGGCCCCTAAAACTTAAGGGGGTAAACCCTAATTGATGATTATCTCTAAAATGCGTTGTATAAACTGAAAATTCTTAGAATATCGATTCAGCATGCCTATACTAGTGACAAGGCTACCCTAGGGTAGATGTGTACCCCAGGCGAGTCGCGACAACATCCATGTCATCTTCCGCGACACGCGGGAGATGTCAATTTCACGTATAAATACAGGGCCTTGGGACTTGAATTCTGTCTTTGAAACGACGTAAATTCGCTTTACGTAGGCTGAGTTATAACAGAAACAGTCCACAAAACACACACTGATCACGAAGTGTTGCCACAATCAGGGTAATAACTCGATCGCTATTACGATTCAACGTCCGATCGATTATAACTATCCAACGATTGTTTAAGCGCCACTCAAATTGAGTTTATACTTTGTTATTCATCGTGATTTCGACTTGAATGTTTGAGTGCTGTTCGAAATCGGACTATACTCTGTCATTCGTTGTGAATCCGCTGAATTGTTAAGTATTGCACTTGTAAATCGTTGTGAGGGTTTAATCTCGTGAATTGTCGTAACTGCTGTATTAGTTACTAACCTGTTTGTGTGTGCATTGTTAATTAAATTAGGTTAATCAAGGCTAATCAGTAGGCTTATACTCTGCTCGTTAAACCTACAATGTGAGTCATTCTCTTTTTATCAAATTACTTTCAAAAATCATGTTTATTTTCAAAGGTTATAATTACAGGGATTAAGTTTATGTAATCACCAAATTACAGCCGGTATGTGGGGTATTGTGCTCATTACTACTGTTGTTGTCACTTTAGGTGGGCGAACCTAATTAGTGATATTCGTCATTCATTGGGGCAGCCAATGGTGATATGACCACAGTCACCGAAATGAGTCGAATGACAAATACTGTGGGTAGTTGGTTTGATATCAGAAACATTGTAATCTCTCTTAATACTGTGAATTATAACAAATAAGTCGTTTTAGTAAAACTGAATGATTCACTCAGTATTTCCCCGCTGACAAAACCTTTTTCAAACATGTTTCAGGTGATCTGTTGTGAGCAAAGGAAAAGTGCCGTGGAGCACTACAAGCTTAGAAAAGTGGCTCAATGGAAATAAATAAAGAAACATGTTTTGAGAAATAAAGATTTCCCAGTGAAATCACTTTATTGTAAATTATGGGATTTATCCCTATATTATATATATAAACGAGCAGTTTTAATATTAATCGATCCTGTTTAAAAAGACTTCGGCTGTCACTTAATTAGATACCATCGGATTTCCTGCCTCGCGGCTCTGGACCAGGTCAAACCGGGGCCAAGGGCCGTGACAATTACCACTGTAACCCATGCAAGTAAAAGATCCTTAACAACCCCCGTGTGAACGGGTGCTGAGTCCAAACTATAGTACTATCGTTGCTAAGGCAGGTAGACAGCATTCCATGTGTAAACATAACAAACAAACATTCATAAGCCACGTATAACATGCATTAATGGTTAGCGTTCAAATAGTTTGAGTAGTGTGATAGTTGTAGTTTGAATATTCGTAACGTATGTAACACCCAAAAGTGCTTAAAGCAAAAAGGGAGTCGAGTATACTCACAGTGATTTATGGATTGAAGGGAGCGCTTAGCGAGTACGGTTAGCCTGAATAGATTTGATAGCATAACGATAAGTGAAACGTATAACGGGAATCAAGGGGGGAAGAGTCGGACAGCTGGTCGATCGGTCGGCAGTCCGGTCGGACGGCTGACCGTTCGGCTGACAGCCCCTACGGTCTGCTGTTCGGTCGGTCGGTAGGCCGATCGGATGGCTGTTCGAGTGGATTGTTCCTTCCTTTGAGAAGGATGTGTTTGTGTATGATGGCTTGACCTTTGAAGTTTTCATTGTAGCATTTTGAAAACATTGAAGTACCTTTACCCTTCAGGTCGGTCGATCGGACGACTGTTCGATCGGCCGGCAACCCGATCGGTTAGGCACTCAACAGAATTTCAAGGTTTAGTCTTTGAATCGGACAGGTGTTCGATCGGACAGGTCAACAAGTCAAGGACTTTAATGAATGTAAAGTGTGATACAATGGATCGGATGGTTGATCGATCGAATAGCACAACTGCTGTTCGATCGGACAACAGGGTGTCACCTGATCGGACGGCTGTTCGATCGGGTGGCACTTCTAGCGCATTGAACACGTTAAAAATTGATTAAGTATTGAAGCATAGTATCTCATGATCCGAAGAGTAATCCGATCGAACAGTAGTTCGATCGAACAATAGCTCGTTCAACACCATTCTTCAAAGCAAGTTGACTGTGTGGGACCATGTGCTAGCCGATCGGCTGGCCAGTCGATCGGCTGACTATCCGATCGGTTGGCTGTCCGTTCGGACAGCAGTCCGATCGGTCAGCATCCTGACCTGATCCGCCTTGCGTCTAACACTTTGGCTGTTATGTTTGTTTGTCGTTTTATCGAGGTATTTTTGACAGCGAGTAAAACCATTGACGCCTCGTTCTTACTTGGTTTCCCGGGTCGGACAGGAATCACCCAAATCCGGTCGGTGGTCTGATCGGAACGAAGTTTAACATTTAACCCGGAGTCGGTTAACCTCGGGGATAGAATCCAGATCTTGAGCCGTATAACCACTGAAGTGATTTGTAAACCGGCTCAGGTTCCGTTTCTACTGGTTCGAGTGAAAAGAGTTGAAGAAAGTTGGGAAAATCCATCCTTCAATCCTTTTCACCATGTATATGTTCAGATCTATAGAAGATCCTTGTTTGTTTATGTGGAAATCGGCTAGATCCAAGTCATTCTTGGTGGATTGAGGCCAAAACATGAAGTTCTTCAAGAACCCATGATGACATCATCCTAGAACACTTGATTCTTGATGATTTCACGGTTAAAAGTTTAGATTTGAAATATAGAAAGGCGTAGGAGTGTGTTTAGATCAAGAAAGTACAAGATTTAGGACGAAAACTTACCGGAATCGAAAGAAATCTGAGAAAGAGCGAGTTGAGCGTGCTGGTCGAACAAGGGTTTCCAAAAGTGGAAAGAATGACAATGACAGGGGTATTTATAGGATGACAAAAGAGGAAAGGGCTGGCCGATCGGCTGGCAGCTCGATCGGACAGCCTGTCCGATTGGACAGCAGTCCGTTCGGCTGACTGTTCGATCGGCTGGGAGCCTGATCGATCGGTTGCACCTTTCGAGTGTTTTGCGTGACGATTTCAGATATTTCGATTTACATTGCGAGTGGTTCGATACGATAGGGTTTCCTAGTCAAATTACTTTCAGTCTCAACTACTTCGTATCTGGCGTAATCTCTTTTCCACCATCTATCATAGTTCGATTGTGATTTTGAGTTCGAGTTCGATAGCATTCGAGTTAGATTTCGAGTTCGATTGAGTTCGCTTTGATTATCACAACATAACATAAATGATCATGCACAGGTAACACGTAAGGCACACACGCACGTATAAACAATAAGTAAAATACATAGTTCGAGTTGCGATTCGACGTCGATTCGATTAGTATAGCTTGATTGTTAGTTGATTAACTTTATCGCATTGTTACTTCCTATAGTTCACAGTCGTAGGTCGATTGAAATACGATTAATTCTCATCGATTATTGCAATGAACGACACTTACTCCACATAATATAAATAAAATAAAGACATTTCTACAAGTCAAGTTGCGCGAAATCGGTCGTTGACTTGACCTTGACTTTGACTTTCACTTACGAAAACACGGGGTGTTACAACCGTCCACCGCAACAAGTTTCCCCATGGTGTGTCGGAGTTCTTTCTCCGTCCACCGTCGCTAATCGGAGTTCTTTTGTAAGTTGTGTTATTTTTTTATTTTCATTACGTTTTAGGTTATCAAACCTCAATTGCATTTTTCACCTCATTATGTTTTAGTTAGAGTTCTTTTCGTTTTTGTTCTTCTGAATCTTAAAGCAGAGGCATAACCATCCTAAAATAGAAGCATGATCATGTTGGAACAAAGGCATGACCACGTTAAAACCCATTGCGTTAGAACCTGCAGTGTAAAAAACATGGTCATGCTAAGACAGAGGCATGATCATATTGAAACTAAGGCATACCCATGTTAAAACTACATTGCTTTTAAGAACCTATGCTAAAACTACATTGCTTTTTAAAATCTCCTTTGCAAAATATTAATTTTGGGTGTCATTGCGTTTTACAAGCAAAGTGCAAAGAACATGATCATGCTAAAATAAAAGCATGGTCATGTTGGAACAAAAACATGACCATGTTAAAACATAAACATGACCATGGTAAAACTCCATTGCTTTTTAGAACTCACAGTGCAAAATATTGATTTTGGGTGTCATTGCGTTTTAGAACTGGAGTGTAAAAGAACATCAATGAACATGATCATGTTAAGATGGAAGCACGATCATGTTGGAATAAAGACATGACCATGTTAAAACATAAACATGACCATGTTAAAACCCATTGCGTTTTAGAACCTGGGGTGAAATAACACAAATCATGCTAAAACATAACATGATCATGTTGGAACAGAGGCATGACCATGTTAAAACGAAGGCATAGCCATGTTAAAACAGAAACATGACCATGTTAAAACAAAGTCATGGTCATGCTAAAAGAGAAACAAGACCATGTGAAACCCATTGCGTTTTAGTAGAATTTGAGTGCAAAGAACATGATCATGCTAAAACATAAACATGATCATGTTAGAATAGAGGCATGATCATGTTAAAACATAAACACGACCATATGAAACTCAATTGCGTTTTAGAACCTGGGTTATAATGTGTTGTTCTATGCATTGCATTTTACTTTTGGTTTCAAAATTATAGCAATATTATGCTCGTTTTAAAGATAAAAAAACTTTGCAATTTTTATAAAATAATATTATTGTATGAAAAAGTTATTAACGTTTTAAAAACGATGAGGAATTGGAGGAGAGAGCAACTATTGACTTGGATGAATTAAAATACCCTCAAACCAACTCACGCGGCTCTTTTTTTTTAACGCCCCAACCTCACTAGTAGCATGGTTTTACGCGCCGTCCTGGAATGCGGGAGGCTTAAGACTAGTTAAAAATCATTTCTATAACTCATGTATAATTTTAAAAAAAATTGGCCAAAGTTATTGGAAAATCATATTTTCACTAAATATTATTAACTAGTGTTATTACCCGCCGCTTTGCGGCGGGGTTAAGCAAACGATTAACAGGTTTTGGTGTTTCGTATGCGGCAAACTCTGCTATTATAGTTGATCCTTGTATAATATAAATTATTTGAAACGTTAATATTATTAACCATTACAAAATCATTTCCGACTATATTATACTAAGTTCTTAAATGTCATAAAAGCTATCTTAATGGGCTTGGTACATGAGTAACACGATTTATCGATGAGTACTAATTTAAAAAAAAAATTGCATATCTTAAATCCGAGCACGTCGCAACAATCGGTTAGTAACTTTCCTTTTTTAAAAGACTGCCATTACATAAAAAATGTACATCTTCATTAGGCACTAGTACAAAACAAATTTTTAGCAGTGGTGGAATTGTTTTTTAACAGTTTTTTTTTTGAACGCTTCAATAAATAGTGCCTCAAAAAATAGCATGTTTCTTGAAGCGTTTCAAAATGTCTTTAGCAGCGTTGATAAAAATATAAAAATAAAGAAAAAACAACAGCTTTAGCAGCGGTGGTTTAAGTTTAAAATAAATAATATGTTTATTATTACAAAAACATTTTAATGGGTTAAATATTTACAGAAAAATAAAAATATTGGCTATAATATCATTTGCATTTTTCTATTTCCAACGCAAATCAATGCTAAAACCTGGAATTTAATACACAAATCCACGAATACACCAAGTTTTTTTTAACATAAAGGGGAGCCAATTTCATTCAACACAAACAAAGCCTCTAGCAAGTTACTGGAGGGCAACAGGTACAAGCATTTAATTACATTACACATTTTGCTCCACATCTATACCAAATTTCTACAGATATAGACTTCCCCATTTTGGCTCTGCATTTCATCCACAAAAATACACTTTCCTTTATTTCTTCCTGTTGATACATGATATTGTGGACGCGACTCGGTTCGGCACGTATTGTGACGACTTTCCTCCGTCGTGTGCAAGACCTCAAGCCGACACCAGAGAAAAGACAAGGACTGGGCTCAACATTAAAGTCCTTGGGCTGAGAGAAGATGGCGAAACAAGAATTGGGCCTCAACTGTTTGGGCCAAAGGCCACATCGGCGAATCAGCCCAGAAGTCGACGAAACAGATGTGTTTCGTCGACCATGATTCTGATTCGTCGCCTATTGTCTGTTTCGTCATATGTATGTGTGTCTGTGGGTATAAATAGATGTGTTATGTTTCTGTTTCAAGAAGTAGAAGAACAGAGGAGAGAACAGAACACACACACACACTAGAGAGAGTTTGCAAGATACATTTGTAAACGTTGGATTGTAACTGAACCCTTTCATTCGTATTAATACAGTGGTGTTAAACGGTGATATTTGCGTGTCGTGTTATTACGTGTTCTTTCTCGGTTTGCTATTCCGGTTGGATTCCGCACAACCGGAGTGGTTCGTATACAAGGATTAGGCGACTAGATCCTCCCCTAGCCGGACCTACAAGTGGTATCAGAGCCTTGGCTCTTCTCCTTGTTAAAACCGAGGTGTTCTTGGTCGTGTTTCGGGTTTTTGAAAAGTTCACTTTTTCTGTAAAACTTGTTAAAATCGGCTGAAATCTTGGTGTTTTGCTGGAAGTTGTTATAAAAACCACTTTATCTTTCATTCTCACATATTAAAAGTTGGTTTTTAGTGAAGCTTTTAGCAAAATTCGGATTTCGGAAAGTTTCGGCTCACCGGAAAGTTCATCGAGTTCATTGTGTTCTTGACAATCTTCAAAGGGTTCTTCATAAATCAAACTTTTAGATCTTAAAATTAACTTGTTAAGTTGTTGGTGTGTCTTGAAAATTGAAATTGAAAAAGATAAAGATTAAAATAATACACACCTTACCGAGTTAGTAAGCTCACCATACCAGTTGTTTGAAAAAGTTAACTGTGTCAGAAACAGATCTCACCAACCCAGTTACTTCTTCGACGAATCAGACATCAGACGAAACAGGTCTCATTCGTCAAGCCCCTCCTCGACGAAACAGACCTTCTGTTTCGTCGATATAGCTTGTCTTTGGGCTTCTGTTTCGTGGGCTTTGTTACTGGGCTTCTTGTTTCGTGGACTTTTAGCCCAAAAGCAGTTTCGTCGCCTTAGTGGGCCTTTTTGTTTCGTCAAACACATTTCACCTTTTTGTTTCGTCGACTTCTGATAAAAATTCTGTTTCGCCGATTTTCAAAAGTTTGGACCTTTGTTTCGTCATTGACAATATCTTGTGCCTGTTTCGTCAAAACAAATTTTACAAAGTCTGTTTCGTGGAAACGTGTTTCGTCAAAGACATTTTAAAAAAAAAAAAAAACAGAAGGTTTGAAGAAGGTGTTTAACTGTTTGTTTGAGGTGTGATTTTCAGGCATTATTTTTTTTCAAAATGAATCCAAGGTGGAATACTCTAGTAAATACAGATATGTATTTTGGTACTCCGTCATCTTCCGCACCGGTATCTTCTCAAGCTAATGCAATTTCTACCGGTCAATGGGCATTTGTATCAAATCAAGTTCCAAGTGTTCAAAGCATTCTTTTAAGCGAAAGCGAAACTGGAAGTTTGAATAGACCTCCAAAGTTGATGCATTTATACGAATATCCAGGATGGATTGATAGATTTCATACATACGTTCTTGGTCAGAATACAGAGTTGTGGTTGCGGTTCATCACAGATTTTGATCAAACAATAGAGGTTGCTGCATCTTCTGCTGCTACGTTTGCAGATCTTACAGAAGATCAGAAAAAGGTGTATGATTTGGAAAAGAAGGCGTATGCCATTCTTACTCAGGCGTTGAGCAAAGATATTTATCATCAATTCGTCAGTTATAAGACAACGAAGAGGTTGTGGGACGCGTTGAAGACAAGGGGCGTGGGAAATGAAGCGACACGTCAACTGAGGAAAGAACTACTAAAGAAAGAGTTTGATGGCTTTACTTGTATGGAGAATGAGTCGTTGGGTGATTTGACAAGTCGATTTAATCACTTGATGACTGAATTGACAAATTTCGGGGTTATTACAACTCCTGTAGAGATTGTGAAAAGGTTTGCAGATGCATTGCCACCTCAGTGGAATACATTCTTGGAAATCATGAAGTACAATGGTACTTTAGATACAACGAGCTTCAACGATTTTGTTCAAATTCTAGAAAACAAGAATCAGGAAGAAACTCTGAAGGCAAAAAGAATTCCCGTGCCTCAAAATCCTGAAATGTATTTTGGAACCTCTAGCACCTCTACAAAACCTTCTTCGCATGCTCCAATTCAGACAGCATTTGTGACTAGCACTGACATGTATGGCAACACTATCCAAGTGCCGGTTCCTCCAAAGACAGACATGTATGGAAATCTGCTGGAACCAGTCCCTCAATCAGCACCACAACAGCAACGACCTCTCAGACCAACTGATATGTTCGGAAATCCTTTACCAACAACAGACATGTATGGGAATCCGCTTCCTCCTCAACAGCAAGCTTGTTATGGAAGCACATCATCTGCTGGTCAGGAATCAAAGCCAGATACAGTACGGCTCGACACCTCAAGCTTTTCTAAAGTCAGTGTGGAAGTAGCAAAGGAACACATGGAGCTGCTAAACACTGTGGTGAGCGCATACTGTGGATTAGTGGAAGGTCAGATTGGTAATATTAATCTGACACAAGAAGACTATCAGCAGATTGATAAAGAGGAGATGGAGATGATGGACATTAAGTGGGCCTTTGCCAGTGCTGTTAGGCGAGCAAAGGATTTCATGGAAAGAACAGGCCGAACCAGCTTGGAAAGCAAGAAAGACACCAAGTATGGGTTTGATAAACAGGCTGTTAAATGCTTCAACTGTGGTGAACGTGGTCATTTCAAGCGTGAATGTACAAGGCCATCTCAGCATGGGAACCAGAATCCTTTCCGAGGTCAAGGCAACAGGGCAAATCAGAACCAAGGAAGGAACAATGAACGAACACTGGTGCCTGTCAACAACCAGAGTCAAGCAGGACCATCTAATGCCAACCAGGCACTTGTGGTTCAGGTAGATGAAGGTTGTGATTGGTCAATCCAATTGGGAAATGATGCACCTGATGGAACAGCTTGTTTTGCTGAAGTGGTTAATGATCTTAAACACGCCAGTGGTGGAGAATCTTCCACCAAT
Organism: Helianthus tuberosus; assembly: GCA_030545235.1. Lineage (NCBI taxonomy): Eukaryota > Viridiplantae > Streptophyta > Magnoliopsida > Asterales > Asteraceae > Helianthus > Helianthus tuberosus. Next base: position 19,285 of record JARYGA010044710.1, read on the forward strand.
GGTAGTGAATCTTCTGAAGATGAAGACAGCTCCGGTTATAGTGGAAGTTCGGATGAAGAAACCTCGAGCTCAGGTGATGATCATGTGGATGAGACATCAAATGCGTCAATCGATGCAAATATTGATGAGCTGTTGGAAGAAGCTGCAGCAGGAATTCAAAGAAGATCTATTTTGGTGGATCAAGCTGCTTATTCTTCGTCTTCTCTCCATTCAGCCTTTATGGCTAATGTCGACAGTTCATCAAGTCAGGTATGTCTCGATGAACCCACTTCTGTTAGCTGTGATAATTGTGATAGATTGCATGTTAGATGTGCTGATTTGGAAGCAAACATGTCTGAGTTGCAAGGCAAACACGATGCTTTACAAGCTAGTTTGTTTGAATTGCAAGACAAACATGTTTCTGTGAATGATAGGTGGTGTGAATTGCAAAGCAAACACAAGGCTTTGCAGGAGAAATATGATGTGACATTCATTCATAATCAGAAATTAACAGTGGATCTTTCAAAGTGCACTGAAGCCAACATGTTTTATGAAAACCATGAAAAGGATTTCAAAAAGATGATTGAAACATTAAAGAAAGATAAAACAGAACTGACAAAAATGATTTCCAGAAAACAAACTGACATTAATTTGTATATCACTCGTCTTGAGGTGATGCAAAAAGAAATGGCTTGTGTTAAAACAGAAAGTGAGGCGATCCGACTCAAGTTAGACAGTTACTTGAGTTCTAGCTATGTGTTGGATCACATCATTGATGTTCAGAAAGAGAAAAAGGATGTCACATGCATAGGTTATAAGAAATGTCCACCACCCGTGAGAAACAATTTTGATGCTCTGCCTGATGAGGAGTATAGAACTCACTTTGAACCGTCTGTTCCTCTAGATGTTAATGAATTTGCTACAGAATTTACTACAGGGCTCGGATACAAGAAAGAAGTATCGTTAGATTCAGATGTGTCAGCAGATACATTTGTAACTGCTGAACAGAATCAGGATCCTCCAGTGGTGGTTGAGGATGTTGATTCTTCTGATGATGAGTCTGATGATACTGATTCGGAAAAGTCTGATGCAGTAATCAAAGAAGAGGACATACCTCTTGAGAATCATATCCTATGTGATCCTCCCACAAAATCTGCTAAGACTGTTCCAACCGAGTCCACATCTGCAAAAGAGTCGGAGAGTGTGGATTTGCTGTACACTCTTGTTGGTGATGATAAAATCTATTCAGACAAAGATTTTCCTATTAAAAATGTTAATCAATCTTTAATCAGTAAAGTCTTTGAAAATTCTACAAGTAAGTTTTTGGGAAAGACAGGACCACATGTTACAGTCACACAGTGTCCTCCTATCCCAAAGGCTGAAGTTAGAAAACAATTTGGGAACAAGAAATTACCAACAGTGCCAAATGGTAAGGCACCGACTCAAGGTCAAAGGAAGCCGAATCAGAAGAAGAAGAAGAATGTGAACTTTGTGAAGTCGAAGGGAACGGACAAAATTGAAAAGTTTGCAAATCAATCTAATTTAGATTTTGTCCAAAAAGCAACTGTGATGAAAAGGAATGAACCAAGTTGTTCAAAACCTAGTACCTCGGGATCACAAAGTTCATCATCGGCAAGACGACCACATGATACTTCGGGGTTTGTTGAACGAAGATCATGTTTTGAATGTGGAACAATCGGGCATATTGTTCGAAATTGCCCGTATCTTCATAAACAAAAGGGCATAGTTGATGTTCCCCGTGACCACATTGACCGCAAGCGATCTGTTTCATCTAAACAAGATCCCCGCCTTGTAAAAGAAAGGGAAAAGAAACAGAAACGCCAACAGGTCAAGAAAATTGAAAAAGCAATTAAAATTGATGTGGTTCAAAAACAATCTGTTCCAGTTAAACCAGAAAGTTCAAACGAAGTTAGACTTACAAACATTAACACTGGTATAACAAAACAGACTTGGAAACCAAAAACGGTTACTGAATCAGGGGGACCATCAAAATTTCCGAATCATCAAAAGGTGGAAGTTATTGTTGTTGATAAAAATGGAAGATCCAAGACCACAATGGCTTGGGTCCCCATCTCCAACTAATCGATTGAGTTTATGTGCAGGGTGTTCCAGGAGGAACTATCAGTAGTCATTGGATTGTTGATAGTGGGGCATCCAGGCACATGACAGGCGACATGAAGCTTCTCTACGACGTCAAATCTATTAGAGGAGGTTATGTTGCTTTTGCTGGAGATAAGGGCGGATATATAACGGGTGAAGGAATGATTTCCAACGGGGTTGTTAGCTTTGACAAGATCAACTTTGTGCAACAACTTGATCACAATCTTCTTAGTGTTTCTCAAATTTGTGACAAGCAGTTCTCAGTACACTTTCATGCTAATGGATGTTATGTGCTGAAACCCGGCTTCAAAATTCCAAAAGAATGGATTCTCTTGTCGGCTCCAAGGATAAATGATCTGTATGTCCTTGATATGAGCCAAGCTATCACAACGTCTGCACAAGCAACTTGTTTCGTTTCCAAAGCCACAGAAAAAGACACAATCTCTTGGCACAGACGAATGGGTCACATTCACTTACGCAAGATGAATCATTTGGTGTCAAATGAATTGGTGAATGGTGTTCCTCTTAAAAACTTTCTGGTGAACCTGACGTGAAACCTTCGGTATTATCAAAAACTTGATCATTCAGATTGAGAATCTTTACAACTTGAAGGTTAGGCGGATACGTAGCGACAATGGTACTGAATTCAAAAATCATGCCATGGCGGAGTTTTGCACTTCAAAAGGTATTCTTCATGAATTTAGGGCAGCTTATACTCCTCAACAGAATGGCGTCGCTGAACGTAAGAACCGCACATTGATCGAGACTGCTAGGACTATGTTGGTAGAGTCGCAGCTACCCATTCCATTATGGACTGAAGCTGTGTCTTCTGCATGCTACACTTTGAACCGAGTCCTTACAGTCAAAAGGCACAACAAGACCTGCTTTGAGCTTATCAACAAACGGAAACCAGATTTGTCATATCTTGAACCGTTTGGAGCTCCTTGCACAATTATCGATCCTAATGGAAAGTTTGGGGCAAGAGCAATTGAGGGATACTTTCTTGGGTATTCCACCCCAAACTTAAGAGTCTGGAATCTAGAGACTAAAAGGGTTGAGGAATGGTCTGAAGTCAGAGTACAAAGGCACACTTTACCAGTCAGAAATCCTGGTCAGCCTTGGATGTTTGAGTACGATGACTTTTTCAATTCGATCAATGTTGAAGCCGTTGAAGAAAATGCTGCAGCAAGGATGTTTTTCGAGAGTGACACTGCAACAGATTCACCGTTGGTTCGTCCCATTATTGTCAATCAAGAACCTTCTTCAGTGAACAATAATGCTCTCGACAATGAGGATTTTCAAGATGCTTCCGAATTGAACGAATCGTCAGAGGATGATGAATTTCTAGATGCAAATCAAGAAGCTCCAACAGCAGTTCATGGTATTTCAGAGGGTACACCTCCAGTGGATGTCCCTAGAACAGCTGAAACTTCTGCATCATCCTCTTCGTCAATTCCGGGACTTGAATTGATTGTTGATCTCAATATCAACAATCTGGGTACAAATATTCCAGTTCAAGATAATCCAGAGACAAGGATTCATAATACCCATCCTCAACAAAACATCATCGGAAATGTACAGAGTGGCGTTCAAACAAGAAACATGTTGCGAAACAACAACAATGCAGGCTTGTATGCAACTATCAGAGAATCTGGTCAACAGAATGATTGGTCTTTCGCGTGTTATGTCTCACAGGAAGAGCCAAGAACTTGGAAAGATGCTTTGAAAGATAGCTCATGGGTTGAAGCGATGCAGGAAGAACTGCAACAATTCCAGAAGCTTGGTGTCTGGAAACTCGTAGAGAAACCTGCTGGTTACAAGAAGATTGGTACCCGTTGGGTGTTTAAATGCAAAAAGGATGACCGTGGAATCGTTATCCGGAACAAAGCAAGGCTAGTCGTTCAAGGTTTTCGTCAGATTGAAGGAATCGACTACAACGAAGTATATGCACCTGTTGCACGTCTAGAAGCAATTCGGATTTTTCTGGCTTATGCCTAATTCAAAGGTTTCAAGGTATACCAGATGGACGTGAAAAGTGCATTCTTACATGGTGTGGTGGAAGAAGAGGTGTACGTCGAACAGCCTCCAGGTTTTGAAGATCCTATCCATCCCGATCGGGTTTGGTTGCTCAACAAAGCTCTCTATGGTCTTCATCAAGCACCGCGAGCTTGGTACGCAACCTTATCTAATTATCTGCTGGAGAATGGATTTCACAGAGGTCTAATCGACTGTACTCTTTTCATCAAAGAACAAGATGGAGATCTTCTACTGGTACAGGTATACGTTGATGATATTATTTTTGGTTCTACTAATGATGTTTTGTGTAGGGATTTCGAGCGTGTTATGCAGGATAAATTCGAGATGAGTGCTATGGGGGAAATGACTTTCTTTTTGGGCCTACAAGTACAACAAACAGAGTCTGGGATATTCATCCATCAGACTAAATATGTTGGTGACATCTTGAGCCGGTTCCAGATGTCTGATGCAACGCCCATCGGTACCCCATTACCACAAAATCACGGAATTACTCCAGACTTGAAGGGACAAGATACGAGCCGCTCATACTACCGCGCAATGATTGGATCCCTTATGTACCTCACAGCATCAAGACCAGATATAATGTACCCAACGTGTCTGCTTGCCAGATATCAAGTCAACCCGAAGGCCTCACATCTTGCAGCTGTAAAAAGGATTTTTCGTTATTTGAAGGGTTACCCTGACACCGGTCTATGGTACCCTAGGGATAATAACTTTGACTTGATCGCATTCAGTGATTCTGATTTTGGCGGATGCAAAATTGACGGCAAATCCACAACGGCTGGATGTCAGTTTTTGGGAAATCGCCTAGTCACATGGCAATGCAAGAAGCAGACGTGTGTAGCTACATCAACATGCGAAGCTGAATACATTGCTGCCTCAAGTTGTTGCTCCCAAGTCTTGTGGATACAACAGCAAATGCGTGACTACGGTTTTGAATTCCTAACTACTCCTATTTACGTTGATAATTCTGCTGCATTACAGATCACTAAAAATCCTGTGCAGCATTCAAAGACTAAGCACATCGACATTAAGTATCACTTCATACGTGATTGCTTTGAGAAAAGGCTAATCGATGTTGCTTACGTCCACACCGATGACCAACGTGCCGACCTTTTTACCAAAGCTTTTGACAAATCAAGATTTGACTATTTATTACTGGTAAACGGCATTAAGGTCAAGCAAGAGTAAAACCAACATCGGAAAATCATTTTTGTAAATACCTTTGTGTTTTAAATTTGTCTTAGTTTATTGATTTTAGGGGGAGTAAATCCAAAATTTGAAAATCCAAAAACATCGAAAAATTTCAAAAACACAAAAACAATAGAAAAACAAAAATGAGTTTCCTGGCGAGCAAAGAGAAAATGATAGTACATCAGTGGTCTGTCTAAACCTCTTTAAACCTTAAATGAAAAACGATAAGCAGCTCTATATAAGATGTGTCGGTAGGCTCACAATCATTTTAAAGTGTGCAGGGTGATATAAACTTAAATCGACTGAAGACCAGGTGGGAACCACTCATTGGCATATGGTCTTAGTACCGAAATTTCGTTTGAGAGATTGCCGAGGTTCTGAGATATTCGGTCTTTATGCTGCTTATCATCTGGGTATCATGGTTGTATCTTTTACCGAAAAATAACGGGGACGCAAGTCTAGATCTTCCATGATACCATACATACGTGTACATATTGCATTCTCCTCAATAAGTGATCAACAATCACATGTCCCCAAATAAGTGATAATATATCACAAATTCTTTCCGGGTGTCAAGTTCGTCTCTCTGCTGTACGAAAGTACTGACCTGTTCACGGACTTGCTCCTGTGCCCTCATGCATCCGAAAATCAAGTTCCTCATCAATAAGTGATTCTATCACATAGGGCTTGTTTTCAATCAAAATAAGTGAGAATCTCACATCATATACGGTCAAACAGATGATAATCGGTATACTCACCGGTAAGATGAACCCTCGTGCATACCTTGATACGGGAATGTGTCGTGATGTGGATGAACACCGGTCGGTAAGTATAAATCATACTCTAACGTATCCCCTCGCCATGATTACATCTGATAAGTTGAGCTTAAGTGGACAACAATACCGATAATTGTTATAGGATGCTTATCTTAATGTTAATTAATTGAACAAAGAGAGCGTTTTGGCATGACCGTACACTGATATGATTCTCTTACCCTCGAAACTCGCAAAAAGAATGTCTGTATATATTTATTTACTGCTTTCAGTCTTTACATTTGAAATATTCAAAAATACCAAAAAGATTTTAAGTGTGTTTTAATATAAACTTTATAAAAGCCAAAAAGATTTTATTTCTATTTTATTTTCGATCGTACGATGTTGGAGCTCGAGTCTTCGTTACCTGAAACCTGAACGAAAACCGAAAATGACTAAATCTTCATAAACGGTCGAAATTTGCAAGTTTTGAAAGTTAAAAACTAAAATTGATAAAATGTGTTAAAACTTTCAAACTGTCAGACGGTGTTTATTTAAACAATGGTCACATGTGTGTCGCTTACTTACGATATTCCAAGCAGTTGTTCTCATTACGCATTTAGATTTCTTGCATGTGCAGATTCTAAAGGCAAGGAGAACATGGTCGATGACAAGCTTCGGAATGAAGACACGACGTGAAAGGCACTCAAAGATGATCGAGTTGCCGCTGACCATCATCAACACCACAAGGATCTCACTTCATAAAGAACAAGTATTTCACGAGCATAACTCAAGGGGGAGCTTATGTTAAGGGGGAGTTTGTCAACACACTTCCTACATGAAAATGGGAGTTTGTCGATACACTCTTTGCCTTCAAGACGTGAAGACTTTGAGGATCCTCCGACATAGAAGATATGAGAAGCGAATCTCACGAGTAGCGTCCAAGGGGGAGTTTGTTGATACATGATATTGTGGACGCGACTCGGTTCGGCACGTATTGTGACGACTTTCCTCCGTCGTGTGCAAGACCTCAAGCCGACACCAGAGAAAAGACATGGACTGGGCTCAACATTAAAGTCCTTGGGCTGAGAGAAGATGGCGAAACAAGAATTGGGCCTCAACTGTTTGGGCCAAAGGCCACATCGGCGAATCAGCCCAGAAGTCGACGAAACAGATGTGTTTCGTCGACCATGATTCTGATTCGTCGCCTATTGTCTGTTTCGTCATATGTATGTGTGTCTGTGGGTATAAATAGATGTGTTATGTTTCTGTTTCAAGAAGTAGAAGAACAGAGGAGAGAACAGAACACACACACACACTAGAGAGAGTTTGCAAGATACATTTGTAAACGTTGGATTGTAACTGAACCCTTTCATTCGTATTAATACAGTGGTGTTAAACGGTGATATTTGCGTGTCGTGTTATTACGTGTTCTTTCTCGGTTTGCTATTCCGGTTGGATTCCGCACAACCGGAGTGGTTCGTATACAAGGATTAGGCGACTAGATCCTCCCCTAGCCGGACCTACACTTCCACAATTCTAGCGCAGATAAAAGGCCTTCCATTGAAAACTTTATTGTTTCTGTGTGTCCAAATCCCCATATAGTGGCCATTACTATGCATAAGGTTGCCTTTCTTTGTTTCTTTGACATTGTTGGTAGTCTCGTTGGCAATACCGCCTCTCTAACAGTTGTGCATGAGAACAGATCTGGCATCCTTAGCCACACGCCTATCACCCACCAAATGGATGTCGCTAGGAGGCAATTTACTAGGATATGGTCTACCGATTTTGCCATTTAGCTGCAACATGGGCAGTCTTCACTTCCAATCTGCACCCATCTCTTTGCTAGCTCCACTCGAACTGGAATTCTGGCGTCTAAACTCCTCCAAACCATAGTGTTGACCTTGGGCGGAGCCCAATTGCACCAATTCATGTTGACGTTTCCTGTGTTACTCTGGTTTGCCACCTCAAATTCTTTTTTTGACAAGTTTAACCGTAAAAGGGGTGCTCTCCTCCAGCTTCCATACCCACAAGTCTTCCCTTTCAGTCGGCCTTATGTTCCTTAAAACCTCCATCAGATTAGAGTGTTCCTCCAAGGCTTCCGGCTGCTGTGAAAACGCTGACCACTCCCAATCCCAAACAAAGGCTACTCTGCTTCTGCTGTAACAGTCCATAACTAAAGCCTCTTTCCTGGCAGCCGTGTGGAAAACTGTTGGGTACAGCTCTTTTAAACCTGTATCTGCAGCCACTGACATTAACTGTGTTTACAAATCCAACAAAACACATATATAAATCTATAAGAAAATAAAAAGAATTAGCACCAAATTTATTTAAAAGAAAAGCTCCAATTTGAAACAATCTCACAAAAAGGAGAAGCATAATGATCTTAAGTAACTCATCAATATCCTTTAGCAACTCTTGTTGTTCATCAAATCTAAAAAAGTAAATAAATAACAAGTTAGATTTAAACTATAGTAAAATTTTTGGACATACAATAAATCTAAAAAGAGATAAATAAAAAAAGGTTAGTTTAATAATGGAAAATTGGTTTTTAATAAACCAACATTTGTCCCGTTGGTAAATAATAATCTTACCTACCTAATTGGTATACAATAATCCTACCTATCAACATGTTGGTACTCAATGAACTTTCGTTAATTTTTTTTAACTGAAGTTAGTTTTTAAGTTTTATTTATTACACAAACAGTCCCTGTATTGTAATTTACTAGTTTTAACTATTTTATAAAAAAAAAAAAAAAAAAAAAAAACTCAAGAACAATTACTAGTTTTATTTATTGCATGGCCCTTGAGGTTTTTTTGTTTTATAAAATAGTTAAAACTAGTAAATTACAACTACAGGGACTGTTTGTGTAAAAAATAAAACTTAAAAAGTAACTTCATTTAAAAAAAAAATTAACGGAAGTTCATTGAGTACCAACATGTTGATAGGTAGGATTATTGTATACCAATTACGTAGGTAAGATTATTATTTACCAACAGGACAAAGGTTGGTTTATTAAAAACCAATTTTCCTTTAATAATAGACTAAGAAGCAAAGAGATAAATTACCCAGGCTAAATATGGTGCAAGAAAGGACAATTTAGTCATATAAAGCTCGTATACACCGAGATGTGGCCTTTAACTTTTTCGGGCTTACGTCAGCACATATCACCATTGATTGAGCTCGGACCAAAGAAAGCGCATGGGTTATCTCCTTCACCATCATTGGACATAGTATAGAAAAGCCTTAAATCAAGAAAAAATAAATACGATGAGTTAATAAATTCAATTATCTACAAATGTTTTTTTTTTTGAACGGCAAAAACACACTTTATATATAAATAAAAAGGCCAGCAAGAAGCTGAGAAAAAACAAACCACAACGAAAACAAGAGACACTATTACATCAAATCGAGAATATTAAAAAATCTCCAGTCTTCCCACTTCGGCCTTTTCAGATTCGATCGATTGCTAACCCAAAGAAAAGAATCTTCTTTAATAACGTTAACCGACGCTGAAATCGGAACGAACACGTCGTCGAACGCTTTCTTGTTTATGTCGATCCAAATTCTCCAAACGGTTGCAATGGCGATAGAATACACCACTTTCCTCCAGATCCTACTGCCCGGACAATTCTTGATATAAGAAATCCGGTCTTGGAGAGTGGATATATCCGCTGGAAACCCGATTCTGACCCACGACAATATGCTCCACCAAATACATCTTGACCACAAGCAATTTACAAAAATATGATCAGAGTCCTCATCGTTTAGACCGCAGCGAGGGCAGAGAGAATTAGGAAGAGGCACCCCCCTGTGGATTAGACCAAGTTTCGAGGCCACTTTGCCGATAATGGCTCTCCAAACCAGGTAGTTCGCTTTCGGGGTAGACCAACTGTTCCAACTGAAAACAGAGCTGGTGTTCTCATCCTCGGCTTCTGATTTTTCAATATCAATGCGAACCTGCTTTACCGAAAATGACCCGTTCGGATCCGATCTCCACTTCCAGCCGGAGTCATCCGCCAATAGGTTATCCTTTAAATCGATCCCCACCTTAGCTAAAGCTGAATCCACCGACCCAACGTCTTTCCAAACTCCCGAGATCGCTTTTTTGACCTGAATGAGAGAGGAGTCGCTACTGGAACCAATCTTAGAGTGAATAGCCGCAACCGCTTGTGCCCATAGTTGGTTCGGGTTCGACTTGTACCTCCACCACCACTTTGCTAACATAGCAAGGTTAAAACCATGTATGCTGCCAATACCCATGCCTCCGGATTTTTTAGATCTAAGAAGAAGATTCCACCGGACCCATCGGAGCTTGTGGCCAGAGCTCGATTTCCCCCATAGAAACTCTCTCCTTATTTTCTCCATTTTATTGATCACACACTTAGGGGCTGCAAATAAAGAAAGGTAATACGAGGGAAGGCTTCCGAGAACCGATTTAATTAAAGTCATACGGCCTGCAAAAGAGAGATATTTCGCTTTCCACTTTGACAGTTTGGTAGAGAATCTTTCCAGAACTGGCCTCCAAAAAACATCCCTTTTCATATTCACTCCAATGGGGATACCGAGATGAAAGAAAGGGAGCGAGCCCGCTTTGCACCTAACTATCTTCGCCATTTCCGCCACCTCCGATTCAGAAACACCAATACCATACAGGGAACTTTTCTTACGGTTAACCTTAAGGCCTGTGATTAAACTTAACCATCGCAGAAAACAGTTTAGCGAAATCACATTTTGATCTGATCAATGACCGATAAATAAAATGTCATCCGCGTAGCACAAATGCGAAATATTCGGGCCCCCATTCGGAAATTGACATCCAGTAAACAGCCCCAATTCAGACATCTTTCTCATAAGCATACCAATGACCTCCGTGACGAGAATAAATAAAAATGGCGAGAGCGGGTCACCTTGTCTAAGCCCTCTCTTATATTTGAATTCTTTTGTCGGCGAACCGTTGACGAGGACCGATCCCATACCCGAAGAAAGGCATCCTTTTATCCACATGATCCATCTCTCAGGGAAGGCCATCTTTTCCATATGCCGAAAGAGGAATTTCCAATTGATGGTATCATATGCCTTTTCAAAATCAACTTTTAAGATGAGAAGCTTGGTTTTAGATTTTTTCGCCCATGCTACCGCCTCGCACACTATAAGGGGACTATCAAGGATATGGCAACCTCCCACAAAAGCCCGACTGATTGGGAGAAATGACATCGTTAATGACGGTCTTGAGCCTGTTTGCTAGAGTTTTAGCGATGATCATATACAACGAACCCACTAGAGAAATAGGGCGAAAATTAGTTAGCTCAAGAGGATCCTTAGTTTTGGGGATGAGAGCCACGAAAGAGGAGTTGCATCCATTACCAATCTGGCCGATATGATAGAAATCATTCATCATTCTCATAATCAAATGTTTCAACTTCTCCCAATAGAACTTAAAAAATTTTAAGGAGAAACCGTCCGGGCCCGGAGATTTCCCACCGTCACAGCTTTTAATTGCCAGGCGTACTTCATCAATCGAAAATCTTTCACAAAGAAAAACACTATTATACTCGGAAACTGCAGGCAAATCGAAATTCGTAAAATCCGGCCGCCGTCTAATGGGCTCAGCAAATTGTTTCCTAAACCATAATCTTAGCTCCTCTTTGAGCTGCTGAGGGTCCGAAATGCTGTTCCCATTGAAAACGAGACTGTTGATTCTGTTCCTAGCCGAATTTGTAGCTACCACTTTATGAAAAAACGCACTGTTGTCGTCTCCAAATTTCAACCATTTCACGCGAGCTTTCTGCTGCACATCCTTGGCTTTGTTAAGTTTGATTTTATCTACCTTCACAATAAATTCGATTCTGGAAGTTTTTTCTTCCTCCGAAATCTGGCCGCTAATAGCTTTTTTTTCAATCGTATCAATTTTAGATTCCAAATCCCTTACCTCTTCGTTCTCTGTGGCCAACACCTCATGTCTCCATTTTTTCAACTCCTTCTTGATGCTCTTTAAAAAACTCGCTAAGATAACCATCGACCCCCTTCTCTCCCCCCCCCCCCCCCCGTCATTCAATATCACAACAGACTCAACAATCTCCGAGACCTTCTTGTCACGGATCCAAGAATTATAAAATTTAAAGGGGATCGGGCCAAAATTGGTAACCGAACACGACAATGCTACAGGACAATGATCAGACAAACCTTTACCTAACACCGCCGCATTAGCATTAGGCCACTTACTGACAAATAAATCGTTCACCAAAAATCAGTCTAATTTACTCATTTTCACGTCCCTATGTCCGGAGAAAAACGAAAACTTACCTCCCGTCATAGAGTATTCAAACAGCCCGGTGCTACTAATGAAGCCATTAAACGCATCCGAAGATCCTCGATCAAATCTAGAGTTCACCCGCTCTTCTTCCGATCTCACCTCATTGAAATCCCCAAGTAAAACCCAAATCTCATTCGACTGAGAAATGAGGTTAGCTAATTCAGTCCACAGCTCTCTTCTCCGAAAGCATGAATATTAAGAATATTCACTTTATCTTCCACCCCAATAATGTGCCCGGACAATATAAGATACCTCTGATTTTTCTGCACCTCCTCAGCCTGGAAAATATCCGGGTTCCAAATCGACAAAAGTCCTCCAGATCTTCCCACCGCACCGACTGAATCCGCTTGTATTCTGGTGTTATCCCAAAAGCGACCGATAACCAACTCGGAGATATCGGCTAGATGCGTCTCTTGAAGACCAATAAAATCGGCCCTGACTGACTTCTTAATACCCCTGACCCACATACCTTTCCTTTGGTCAGCTACCCCATTTATGTTTAAGGACACAAAATTCATTTTTCAAGACCAAGCTCCCTTTCCCCATTAACAATTTTACGCACTTGATTCTCTAAACCTTCAACCTCAATACACGGCCTACCACCAAGGTTTAGGGTCTGAGCAACTTCGTATTCGAAACATCTCCTCACCTCTTCGATTTCCTGATTAGCAACCATTGGATCAGAAACCCCCTTCAACTTTGAGTTGGTATCACCCGTCCTGTCAGCCTCCTTTTCAAGTCTGAATATCGCTTCAATGTCAAAGGGATCCGACACTTCCGAGGATTCCCCTAATTGGTTAAGATCAGGGATAAAAGAAGTATTGGACTTGTCTTTGAATTTCCGAGCTTCATCAGGCCTGATAGTAATGAAGCTTGGCCTGTTGGGCTCTTGGCCCAAATTACCCACCACCTCTTGATTACCCTGGTGGCCCAACGACCCCACATTTTCTCTCTCCAAATTGTTAAAGTCAAAAGACTTTTCCTGCTCACCCAGAGGACCCACCTCTTCATTTAAATCCCCACCAACTCTATCATCATTAGCATGAGAATCATTGCCGACATCAACTATCCAGCGCCCCTCTACATGCACGTTTGTCTCGGGACCAGAGAATGAGGCATCCTTTGCACTTCCCATGCACGTAGAAGAAAACGAACAGTCACCGGTTTCTGACTCCGAGCCATCTACCTCCTGATTCCGACCAAATTCCGGTGACCTACGCTGCGATCCCATTTCCGATTCCTCGACTTTTAGAAATTCCGGGCACCATTGCCCCGCAATCTCCTCGACCCAAACTCTGATAGAATGAGACTTCCATCTGAGTTCAAACTCCTTGGAAATTCTTTCACCAGTACTCACCAAGATAGCCAATCTATCTTCTGCCATGTTGCCATTATCCGCTTCTGCTTCCGATCTAACCAGCAGACGACCACAACGTTCACCAATTCTATTGACGATATGTCTGTCCCATAAAGAAATAGGAACTCCCAACACCTTTACCCAAGCCACCCTCTCAAAAATAGGCGGGATTCCTTCCCACAGATACAACCTAGAGAACCAACTTTCCCATATCTCGGCTTTACCGCACCGGAATTCTTCTGCTTCTTCCGGACTTGCAAAACAGAGAAGAACCTTCAGACCCCCAAGGTACCTGAGATGAAAACTATCCTCCATAATCCCCGAGAGAGACTCTTTGAGGTTATTAAGGAGATCAATATCTTTCACTTCTCCTACAAGCGACTTAAATTCCCATTTTTTCTTCCTCTCCGTATTCAAAGGAGGTAAATCGATCACCGAAATCTTGCTCACCCTTTGGATTGGACAGACAGCTGCGACATAAGACCTGTCAAGAGGTTGGCGAGATTTGTCAAGCGGCGGAAAAGCAGTCGACTTCCCCTCTTGAAGTCTGTCAAATAGCGAAACTCTATCTCTCGAGGGTTGCTCCTCCACCTTCTTCCCGTCCCTGCTGAACTTGGCGAGGCTGACATTGATAATAGCCCCCTCAATCCTAACTTGATTCAGAGAATCAACCCACCATGAAGAGTCCTAAACATTGGACAGCTTGATGAACCCAAACCTGTTCCCAGCTCTGTCCTTCTTGGTCGGAACGAAAGCGTCTTCCAAGTTATCGAGGTGTTCAAAGGCCTTCCACAGCATGTTACGAGTACAGAAATCTGGCAGGTTGGAAATAAAAAAGGAGGTTGTATTCCGAAGCCTGATTTCACGATTGACAAAATTCTTCTCGTTTCTATAATCCTTCCTACTAATCAACATATTCCAGTTGTCGTTCTTTCCTTTCCAAAAGTTACGACCCATAATAAAACCGGAGCTGAGCGAAAAGTAACCGCAGCACTTTAACCTGTTAATAGGATTCGAAACGATCTAGCTCTACTGTATGAAATAGCGGCGACCGATATCAGACCTACTAAGCGATCAAGGGCTGGATTGAAACAAGTCGCTCCAAAACAAAAAGAGAGGGAGAGAAGCCGGACCCGAGGGCGAATGGATGATCGGAGCCGCAACAGGATAGGAAGAAGGTTACGAACCAAGCTCACCACCGGAATGAGAACCCAGGAACCTATCTTGCTATGCCGAGGTGGTCATCATCGTCGAGCCCGACATCGGCGACCGGCGACGGAAGATTGAGAGAGGAATTATCTACAAATGTTATTGTACCAAATAAAAAAGTCAAAACAACTTACGCCACAAACCAATGTATGATGGTGGTATCAACCCAACCATTGGCAAATACTTGTAACGCCTCAATTTCAAATAATGTCATTTAAGCTGTAGGGATACATCCCGTTAGGCATGTAAATATTCGATTGGAACAGGAGATAGATGATGATTACCAACACGCTTTTCTAGTGCACTAACCATACTTTGAATCCATGCAGGTCTTTCTTTTATTACATTCAAAGCACTCTTTATATTGCAAGCTTGTTTTTTTAACCGATTCTTTATTTTATTGCCGTAGAATTTCATGGACTATGGGTATCGCCCACTAAAATAACAAAACACTTGGTAATAACACACAGAAAAACTAAAATAGCAAACATTTGGTTTTAGTATGGTCAAGCGATTAGTTATTAGAGATGAATTATATATGTGAGTGTGTTAAACATTCGACTAATCATATATAAATTTACCAATTCGTTGAGTTTTTTGTGTATATCATGTGACTTCATACAAGCGTGTTTGTTTGTTACATTTTGCTCTACTTACGACCCACACTCGAGTATGTGGATCTTGTAACTTTTCAAGAATGAACTACCAGCCAAAAGTTGTTGCCATTTATTATCAAAGTTATCCTTCACACTCCTATATCCGTTACACCCAGTGCGGTGGAAGTCTTTGTTCTTTAGGGCACTTGCTTTTACTCTGGCACTTCTTTTCTACGCATAAGTTAACAAACAATTGTTAAAAGTTGCAAATACATGTATGTATACATACTTGTGCAATTCATACTAGCTAAAATCAATAAACTACGAATGGGACCAACGTCATACACATACTTACAAGTGCAATTTATGGAATATTCGATAACTATTTAAAAATTAGGGACCACATTCCAAAACCAACCATAACAATAGAGCAAAAACAACACCTCTCTGGCAAGGTGAAATCATCATCATAAAAAGGCTATTGAGAGAGTAGCGAGGGTCGTGCACATCAATTTCTCGATGCTGAAGAACCAAAGTTTTATTTACCGTAGAACTAGATTTGCTATTCAAAAGGGGTTACGGCGCAACTTGTTGCCCGTATACCTGCCATCCTTACGTAGTTTTTTCTATCGCAAAGAAATAATTGTATTTGGGGTATGGGTCAAAGAATCTTGCTTTTTGATTGTTTAAAAATATTAAGAATTAAACCCTGACAAACTCACCCTAACATAAAATCCTCATCAGATACAAACAAACTCACATAAAGCATATGACATGTATAATATAGGGTAGAATAACATCACCAATTTGAGATGCATTTCGTGGATGAAATTGCAGCTATGAAAAACCCTAACTCCGATTTGGAGCAAATCTGTGAAGATATCGCGCTTTTGAAGGAACCCTAACTGAGATTTGGAGCAGAAGCCACGAAGAAATTGCCTTTGTCAAGAACCCTAACTGTGAACGAGCGGGAGATGAAAAGTAAAGTGAATATTTTGTTTCGCGCGGTTAGGCATTTTAGGCTAAACATTGGCGGTTTAGATGTTTGGTGCCCACGTATTACCTTAGGGTATACGGAGTGGTGATCGGCAAGGAGTGGCAAACTAGTTTACCACTCGGTAAACACCACCACCAACAAAACTTTAGTCACCAAATTTCTCCAATTCGGTGAAGGTTAGCCGATTCGGGGAAGGGAGGAATGAGAGAGAGAGAGGGTATTGTGGATAAGCCATTAATTTCAAAAATCAAACTACATTTTAACATAATAATAATAATAATAATAATAATAATAATAATAATAATAATAATAATAATAATAGTAATAATAAGAGTTAATTGCCCGGATAGTCCCTGTGATTTGTCATTTTTCACCTTTAGTCCCCATATTTTCAAAATAGCACGTTTACTCCCTGTGGTTTGCTCACTTGTTACCCGGATAGTCCCTACACTGGATGAGCATTAACTTATTCAGTTAAGAGTGTTTTGAAATTACAGAAATGCCCTTACTACTAAAATTAAAAATTAAAATAATAAAAAATAAATTTATTTAAACTCAAGTGGGCCCCTTTTATATAATAAAAACACATAACTGAAAATTCTTAAACCCAACCCTAGCTCCCTCCCCCGTCTCCCCCTTTTTTTCACCTGCACACCACCACCATGAACTATCGACAATACTAGTCACCACCACCATTTTATAATGAGAGAATCCACCTAATATCTTGATTTCTTAATTAATTCAACTAGCACACCCAACATGAAATACAAATTAGCATTCTTGTTTGCTGGCAATTTAAACTCAAATCTCACATAAATCACATCCAGTTCATTCAAATCACCATGGATCCGGCAACCAGAAACCACAGCGAATAATGCATTTCTGGTGACGAAGAAGATGGGTCGGTATAATACGTTTGATTTCGTGTTCTCCGGTGCTCGTGGATTTGACAGATTGGAAAAAAGAACAGGGGAGTTTGCTGCGGAAATTTGCTGGACTGTTTTATAGGTGGATTGGAATCTTAAATTCATGAACATGTGATGAAGAAAATAAATAAAATTTAATTTAAGAAGAAAACAGAGCAGGTTTTACGTGGAAAATCCTCCGCTTCTGGTTATAAACAAGATTTGTTTAAGAAAGTTGCCGTGCATTACTTTGTTGCCATATGTTGCATGGCTGAAAAACGAGACTTTGCTGTTTGAATTAACCAAACGCTTGGGGATGAGAACGTGGAGCAAGGTAGAGAAATGGGGTCGATTCCACCAGTGAAATCAAGTGGTGGGATTGTGGGTTATGTTAATGAAATTAGAGGGTTTGATTCTTCATATTTAAATCCATCTTCTGTGTTGGAACATCAAGACTCTTCACATTCAAATGTATCTCCAAATTATGGTTGCCGGAAAAATATGGTCGTCGGAATTGGGATGGTCGCCGGAGGTGGGGATGATACTTGCGAAGAAGAAGATGGGTTGGGGTGGGGTGGGGCCTACTTGAAATACATATAACTTTAATGTTTTATTTTATAACAAGTGGTCCCTACACACATATATAGGTATATTTAATAATTATTTAATTTATTTTGTTTTATCATTAAGGACAATTTGGTCATTTCACATCAATTTAACTAAAAAACTAATGTCCATCTAGTGTAGGGACTATCCGAGTAACAAGTGAGCAAACCATAGGAAGTAAACATGCTATTTTGAAAAGTTGGGGACTAAAGGTGAAAAAATAAGAAACCACAGGGACTATCCGGGCAATTAACTCTAATAATAATAATATATAATTTGGTATCAGATTTAAAATTCAAACTACATTTTAAATAAGTTTTTGAAATAGTTAATTTATTCAATAATTTATTGAAGATAAAGATTAAATTTGTTAAAACCAAATGAGTATCAGGGTGTGTTAAATAATTTGGTGTTTTTCCCTGTTCTCTTTCTTGACTTCTTTCCAATAGCCTATCTGGTTGATGGTAGCACGTGTATCTTCTACCGGTGGGCTTCTTTTTCTATAACCAGATGCTTTCCAGGGTTGGCCTCGTCCCTTCTTGTTGCGCTTGTCACTTGCATGCTGGCTATAGTTGTGTTGACGGTCTTCGTCGCCGGTCAACTGTTTGTCGGTCTGCGCGATGATTTTTGCAGCTTCTATGAAGGTTTCCCAGTCTTTGGGACCTCCATCTCTGCCTTTTACTCTCCGAATCAGGTCATCGCACTTGACGGCGCACATGAAGTGCGCGCGTCAGATCTCATCGCCCACATTTCCTATCTCTAAACATTCTTTGTTATATCTAGTAATGAAGTCCTCAATACCTTCTGTTCCTTGCGCCAGATGTTTAGAACATCCGCTGAATCTCCAGTGTACCTTCTCTATTGACTGAAATGAGACACAAATTTCTCTTGAAAATCCATCCAAGACTTAATTCTTCCTACTGGCAGACTATCAAGCCATGCGCGCGCCGCGCCTACGAAAGTTTGTATGAATAGGTGACACCAGACAGGTAAAGACCAACCTCCCACAACACCTGCACTAGTGATGACTTGTAGGTGATCATCCGGATCTGTGAGGCCATTGTATTTTCCCACGTTATGTGGCAGCTTTGTTTTTTCTAACGGAATCATAGGAATTTCTCTAATGAATTTGGATTTCTCGGCTAAGCCCTCCGGACGGTAGCTTAAGGTGAAATCATGCTCAGCATCTGGATTGTACCCCCCGCGTGCGGGGCCTGTATGCCTCATTGTTTGGTGGCAGTGATGTGCGTTACGTGTGATATGTTTTTGTTTATATTTTAAGCCCTTTTTAACACTTTAGTCAAGTTTTAAATTTATAAAACACGATATTCTACTAACACTAAACACACATATGGGCAAGTGCACCCATCGTGAGCGTAGTATAGCGTTGGTAAGATACCGAGGTCATCCAAGGACACAAGAGCTTTTAGTACCGAATTATCCTCAACGTCTAATCAAATCAAAAGTTTAGAAAAGGTTTTTTAAAAATGAAAATAAAAACTAAAAATGCTGAAAATGCTGAAAATAAAATAAAATAAAAACAGATAGACAAGATGAATCACTTGGATCCGACTCGCCTTTAGTGTAACCTTTGATGATTTCCGCACTTTTGCACTTTTTAAGAGATTATCTTAGTTATAGTAGTAGGCCCCTCTTTTGAAGGTGACGTTACCCTCAACCCAGTAGTTTGAGTCAGCAAGGATACAATCCTAAAGGGTCGGAATATTGAAAGATAATTAATTAGTTATTAATACGTAATGTGGTAGGCCCCTCTTTTGAAAGTGACGTTACCCTTGGCTAAGTGGTTTGAGTCAGCAGGGATACAATCCCAAGTAGCCGGGTTAATGTATTAATAGTAGTTTATATATGAGGGGATCAAGCTATTCGCACCCCCGCCATCCAATACCAGTGGGTATTGAAGGAGGTCCTAGTAAGCTTGACCCAGGTACTTGCAGGATCTATACACTGAACAAGGCAAGAACCTTACCAAACCATTCCCTTAACCCCCGACCAGGTGGCCAACATATCTCTATATAGACCGTAGAGATATGAATGGTGTAAATTTTTTATTTTATATAGATAGTAAAATAACGCCAAGACACCACGGACAAATGATGAGGAAGTTTCACATTCAACATAAGAAACTAGTTATTAAAGTCATTAATACAAAACCAAATAAAAAGTGCGAAAAGATTACAAATCAAAAGTATTACACTAAATGCTTGTCTTCACCAAGTGATGTAAGAGACATAGGCAAACATGACCTTTGATTGTCAAGAACTCTTACGATCAATCTTGGATCCCGAGACTACTACACACACTCTATGATGGATGGTGGATGCTGGTGGTGGATGAGGGTTGTAGTGGTGGTGGAGTGTGGGTGAAGTGGGAGAGAGGTGGTTTGCCAAGGGATGCATTTGAAGTGAACCAAGCACCTCTATTTATAGCCTGCACAGAAGCCCGGACACGGCCCCATGTCCATTGGGCATGGCCCCGTGTCCATCCACTTTCTCTTTCTTCATTAATTGCAATTTGTCTGCATTAGCTCCACACGCCCCCGTGTCCGCTGGGCACGACCCCGTGTGCAGAAGCGTATCTGTTCTATCAAGATTTGCTTGGATTCTGCGAATCTTAGCGTTGACCACGGCCCGTGTCGAGCTGGGCACGCCCCCGTGTCGGGAATAGAAGCTTCTATAGCTTTGTCCATTCTGCAAACTCCTGGCCATGCGCCCCGTGTTCGCTGGGCACGGGGCTGTGGTCAGCCTTCTGATTACTTGTTTTTGCTTGGGAAGATGCTGTCGAGGGGTCGGGCATGCCACGTTTGTTCCTTTTCTTGTATTTATGTTAGATTTTGCTGCATATTTGCTCCTTTTGTTCGTTTACGCTCATTTAATCCTGAAAATACAAAAGGAAGACAAAAGCACACTTTTTCCAACATTAGTACTAAAAAAGAGTTAGTTTTTTGCCTCATTTGATGTAATTTATATGTTGCATTTTACACACATCACCAGCCTACTGAAGACAGAGGTTTCTTCTTGTCTGTAGGTAGAATCCTCTTCTTCATTGTTGTGTTCCCATTCTTTGTTGATGTTGCACGGTCCTAGCCGGTTGTGCAATGGTTTCTTCTGTTGCTGAGTGTATTGTTCATAGTTGCTCTCCGTTTCAGCATATGTATCGCGCGTGTCATGCACGCTTTGCCTCCTTATGGTGGATGATCTTTCATGATGTTGAGTTCGTGTGTGCGTGTGCGCGTGTTGCGGAGTAAGGGTACTTGTCTGCCTTTGAGCTGGAGTTACAAAAGGAGCTGGAAGAGCTTGCGTTTGGAGCAACGCTTGCTGTGCGCTTAGTTGCGCGTAGACCAAATTCAGTGTACCTTGTTGCTTGGTATACCAAGAAGTAAGAGTTTCTCCTTCTGGTAATCCCAATAATGCCGAGACATTTGGTTGTGACGGTGCCGATGGTGCTGAGGGGCCAGCACCATGGCTTGGGTTTTGAGCTCCGGGAGTTGACTGATTGATCACCCAGGAAGCACTTCCAAAGAAATCAGGGATTTCGCTATTTGCTAACTCCTCCCTAACGGCCTTGTCCCTTTGGTGGCCTTGGACGTGAACGTTGTACGTAGCCGGTCCAAACGGTGAGTTTTCTCCGTCGATGTGAAAAGAGGAGTTTTATTCAGCCATTGAAGACTGTTTTCAAAGAGAAAATAGATGGAAATGATTGTGAAAAATACGGTGGGCGCCAATGATGAAACACTAGTTAACACAAGGTTATCCCAGCTGAACTATCTCGTATAATATGGTTCAATCTCTTTCCCCACTCGCCGTTAGCTGGATTCCTGTAAAACAGAACACGGTGACTCGCCACAAGAAAGGGGAATAGGGGGGGTTCTCCTTGTGACCACCCTCTGGCGTGAGAATAAGTACTGTTCTAAGGAGAATAGTGTGTGTTAATGTAACGCCCCACGTTTTTATCACTTTCCATAATTAGAAACCATTGTTCATATTCCTATTTTTGAAACTTTGTATCCTTGTATTAGTCGTTTTGTTATAATCATCGAAAAATCTTCATCTTTAATTTAATTCGCCATAAAAAAATGGTTATTTATTTATTGTTTAATTAATTAAATTAAATTAATATTTCAATTTAAAAGATCTTAAAAGTTATTAATTAACATATTTAGTTTTGGTTAAATAACAAGTAACCTAGTTAACTTTAATTAAGTTTCAAGGTTATGTAAATTAACCAAGTTAATTTGACCACTAATTCATTAAACCTTTTAAGTTAAGGGGGTCATATGGGTCTTTCCTAAAAACTGAATTACAAACCCTACATTCCCCTCGATTTATACGTGCAGACAACACACCAGACTTTACTGCTCACCATCTTCAACAAATTAAAAACCCTAATCCTCCCTCTGCAGCCCTTCGTATACATCACTGACCTCTTCATCTTCTCCAATTGAAACCCTAGACACACACTCTCCTCCACCACCAAACACCCACCTTCACACCCGATTCCCTTATTTCACCGGCGACTAGCCGGTGTCGGCACAGCTCAGGCCACCGGCCTCCCTCCTCCGACGCGACACACCCAACACCCCCCATCTGATGTTACCGGTGACGGCAAGAGCAGAAGAGAAAGAGACAGATAGAGAGAGAGAGATCGGGAAGGGAGAGAGAGAAGGATGACGGCGGCGCCGCCGCCGGCGTTGGAAGTAGACACCGGTGACCAGGTGGTGGTTGTGTTGTTTGATTTGTTCCGAAAAGTTCCGGTAACCACCTTCTCACTTTCCGTCAGTTTTGGCCCAATTCGTGTTTCTGATTCAGGTTTATCTCGGTCAGATTTCTTTGTTTGATTTAGTTGTGGCTCGGGTTCGGATGTTGTTCAGCGGGTCAGTTTCGGGTCGGTCAACAACTGGTTCGGTTCAGTCGCGGCACATGTTCAGTTCGGGTCGGTTCAGTCCGGTCAAACATGGTCAACAACAGTTCCGGTTCGGTCAACAGTAGTCGACTGGTCAACAGCTCGAGTCAACAATCGCACTTGTTCGGTTCAGATTCGACGTTCGGTAAAATTAACGACCCGATTGTTTCTATAGCATATTGTTTATATATTTTTTATAACTAATTAAGCTCGAATCGTTACACTTATCATTTAAAGATATTTGAACTTTTGACGTGAATTATATATATATATTGTGGTTATTTGTTGAGTTTTGACAAATATAACGACATCTTGTGCTGTCGGGATCGTCCAAAAACAGGGGAAACTCTGCCCGTTTTTCGTAAAATCCCATGAAACGAAACACGTTTATTTTTAAAAGGCGAAGCCTATCGGATTAAATTAAATTTTTATAACAACAATTATAAATAATTATAAATGTATATGTATTTATTTAGTTATTTATTTATTTTTACAATAATTCTATAACCTTTCCGATAAACGTAATTTAGAATTATTGTATAAACTTTATATATACTTATCCAACGACAAGTTATACTTTAGATTTCACTTCGTATCCTCCGTCATAATTCCGTTTACTCATACACCTTCGCTTGCCCATATAGGGTGACATCGGTGTTCCATCATCCTAACCTCACATTCGTCGACACTTGGATAATCGGAAGACTTATCAATTATGTGAGTATACTCGTATTCCCCTCTTTACTTTTACCACTTTTGGGGTGTAACATGTTTACTTATCAAAAACTTACACATGAACATTTTGCTTAAACACATGAACATTCCTATAACATGCTTGTATACGTGATTGCTTGATACTTTGAACTTGGGTGATTCTTATGTGTTGAACTTATCATTAACTTCGTACGAGCCTAACCGTGACATATGTAGCGCTATAGGATTGACGACCCGCCCGTAAACTTGTGGTTATGTCATGAGCATCTTCCGTCTCATTATTGGTTTGATATGTTTGACACATGCCAAATTTATTGTTTATCTTGAATCACATGCTTGCCATGAGGAATGGTTTAAACTTATCTTTTGATACGTATGTACCAAATTTGTATACTCGCCTTTGCTTTTGCATTGAACTTTATTTTAAACATGTTACAGGTTGAGGATGATGATGCTTTGAAATGAAGTAGCGTTGATGCCTAGATACACATATAGACATTTAGGTTTAATCGTTGTATCAAATTTTAATTATGTTGTATTGTATTTCCCTTGAACTTGATGTTATTTGATTTCCTTGTAATGTTGACAACTGAATTATGAAATGAAATTGGTTTATTAAATATTGTCACAAATAGCGTTATGATGTCTCTAACAATCTTCATACTTCGTCTCATCCCGATGTTTCCGCCATTGGTTGGGGTGTGACAGATTGGTATCAGAGCCATAACTATAGGGAATTAGGAAAAGTAGGAATGCTTTTACCTAGTCTATAGTTTTAGAGCCTTATTCGTATGTTTTGCTTGAACTACTACATGATACTTTATTTGTTTCTTATTTATGCTCTTTTAAACATGTATATCACTCGTGGGTAATATTCAACATGTTATTCTTATGCATTAATGCTTGTCTTATTATGTGTTAATACTTGTTTCGTTGTTCGATTCTTTACGTTTTATTCTTGACCTATTTCTCTATGTGTTAATACTTGATTTATCATTTCATTATTTATGTACCATTCTTGATATGCCTTCTTACGCGTTTATACTTGTTTGCGTATTCCTTTGACATACACATCCCTCATGAATTTTAGTCGGTAATTCTAAATCCGAAAACACTCATAATACACAAAGAAGACGACTTCACCAAAATAGGCGTGAAACCCACAATTTGGTGAATGACTCTCAATCCTTCTACTTTCTTTTCTTACACGAAATTCACCATCAAGTTAGGAGTGAAATCCTCACATTGATGGAGAAATTCAAATTTTAAATTCTAGTGGACACTTGTCAAGTGTTGAAATTAAATTTTGACCAGACGAGTACCAACCACACTTAGGATACGAAATCGCCAAGTTAGGGGTGAAACTCGCACCTTGTCGACGAGTTCCACTCCTTGATTTTCATAAATCCCGCCAAGTCTCGAAATTTCAATTGAATTGGGACATGTAGTAACCGGAAGGGTAAATACCGTTAACCGACTTGTCGACGAGAGTATTTCACCTATTAGGCCAAAGCATGCTACTCAAATTTGAAAGACTTTTCGACCACTTTGGTTAGTCAACGTTCCGTTTTGGAACCATCTCAAATTTTAATCAAACATACGTTATATTATTTATTTTATACGATGCAATCTTTCAAATACGAATTTACTTTCGGTATTTTCTCCTCACACACACACAACATATTAAATCCTTTTCATACATTTATACATATGCATGATTTCATATAATTTAAATTTGTATTCCTTGTAACGACGAGTGGGGACATATCATCGAGATAGGAGTGATTTCCTTACCTTGACGATTAACTCCACTCCCTTTTTCTTAAAAACGACCTCTCCAACGAGTTAGGGGTGATTCCCTTTCCTAGGTGATCGTTACCAAAACGTCTCTTCCAAATATCTTATTATGCAAACTCGATCATATTTTATACCTAAATTGTTTATCATTATTCGAAATACCTACTTATACCGATTTAAAAATGCATTGTTTTATCAAGCGTATTTTCTATCCTACGATCTATTTTCACTCGACTCATATACATGAGATTCTTAAACATGTCTTAAAACGTTTTATTACTCGAACCTCAAAACCTTACGAAGTGCTACCTATCAATTTAGTCGGTCCAATGAAACTCTTGCCCATGAACTTCATATTCAAATTAATCACTAAAACACGCACACGTTATATCATCATACTAGAGACTTCCATTCGTAATCAAAATCAAACCAACCTTTCTCAATTACTTATAGGATCTTGTAGGTGCTATATGAATGTTTTACCAAATACTCCTTTCAACATCAACAAATCATTTGCTAAAACTTTTAACAATCACTAAACCCTTTTGTTAAATTTCTTTTCTAAGGATCCTCGTTTTCACAAGAACCTCCTAAATTCATAATTTCTTGTTTGATGAAACGAACTTACTTTTTATCGAAAACCTTTTTCCTACACCCATTTACAAACCACGTGGGCAAGAAGGCTTCATGGGGATCGATCATCTTCGGTTTACGTAAACTCTTTTGAAACAAAAGTAGCATTTCCATTCATTACGAAATACATTACGCTTAACCAATGAGTATTGTTATCCTTCTTCATGTACAAACTATATTTTACCCTCCAACTAAACCCAATCTATCTTGATTCGATAAAATTTAACGTTGCTCAAACAACTATACATGCACATCATTTCACGTGTTCTAGTTTATACCTCACGACTACTTCACATGTACTACTCAGTTTTGTTTCTTTTATACTCAAACCTCTTGATCTTATACGTATTTAAATTCATACCATATATAAAATTATTATCTCATACACTAATAGTCGCGATTTATACATTTTACGTTGTACTCATATGTTACACTTATATTCAAATTTATATTCATATTCTTAGAATTATACTTACACTCACGTTTACACTAATATTCATATTCATGCTTACAATCATACATCCTACTTATACTCATGTTTGTACTCACACATATACCCATTTTCATACACGTTATGCTCATACTCTTACTCATAACCATGACAATGCATTTATGCTTATACTCATGTTTATATCATACTCATACGTCATATGTTTATATATACATTCGCATGCGTATTCATAACTTACACTTATACTCATACTTATCTTTCATACATATTCATGATTCATACATTCGTGCCCGTACGCGAGCGGAATCCGGGATTCGCTTACGTGGGTCCTATACATACTTAAGCATGGACTTGCTTACATACTTTATTCTTATACGCACACATTCTTATTTTTTTTGTGTACCTACCCAAATTCATACACAACTAGTACAAGCTATACGGATCTTGCGACGATCAATATAATCACGGGTGCACACGGGATTATAGTGATATGCGTATGAGAACCATAGAGTGTACTACTGTGTATGGTAAGGCACGGAACGTAACACGGCACCGAATACGGAACGGACGTAATGTGGTCAAAACATGGTGGATACGCCGCTGGTACTTCCTATATATAAGTGTTTTCACCACGTTACCAAACTTTCGTAAAACGTGTCACGAGAAATTCAGTGTTTTGCAGACCTACTTAGACCTAATACGTGAACTTTAACAACTCACAAACGCATTGCTAAGCGCGCGATATCCGACTATTCTCGACAAAACTTCATTCTTAGCACATCACTTTCGTATATCCAACACTTATGCTATTCTTATACTCGTAATCGTTATCAGATCAATCGTTCACCCTTATACCTTAATTATTCTCTTGTGTCTCAAACTTCAAGGCCTCAATTTTAAACAATCATCTTCTGTTTGCCAGAACCCTTTCAAGTCTTCCTTCAAAATAAATTTAGGAGGGGAGACTGTAACGCCCCGCGTTTTTATCACTTTCCGTAATTAGAAACCATT
>JARYGA010044711.1:0-16443 GCA_030545235.1 Helianthus tuberosus
CCAAAAATATTTTCAGTGTGTTCTAGCATAAACTTTCATAAAATTCAAAAAGATTTTATCTTCTGCTTTTGTTTACGACAAACCAAGGTGGAAAGCTGATCTTCAGAATCTCAGAAGTGAATCGAAACAGGAAGTTTCTGGGCTGAACACTGGGTTGGGAGCTAATCTTTAATGTTTGAGACTTTCTACGTATAAACAAGTTCATTAAGTTGACACTTGTACATTGTACAGGAAAAGTGTTGAAAAAGATTGATTAAAATGTCAGTTAGTTCATTTCGGTCAACCAAGGTCATTAACTTGGACTTGGTAGGCAAATTGAGTAACTAGGGTCATTAATTTTGGACCTAGGTGAAAAAGTTGAAAACGTGAAAAAGTTAAAAATTGAAAATGGTTTGGTTTGGTCGGATGACCCTCCGAGCGGATGCCATCCGGGTAGTGGACATTCACTCTATAAGAGGTCAACCTTTCAGTCAATGTCATTCGTCCGAATTGTCTTTCATCATTCTCCACATTCTCTCTCAACTATCACTGATCTTTGCACACATTCTTGCCATTCCAAGTACATAGGATTGTTGGCAAACTCATCATTCACTATCGGAAAGGTAAGTTTCTTGATTTTAACCGCTCAATTTTGTGTAATTGATGGTTGTTTGGGTTGTCGGTTCGGACAGAGGGGTTCCTTAGATCTAGGGATATTTAGGCTTTGATTGTTAAAACTTAACTTAGATCTAGGATCAATCAGCCCTAGTTTAATAGACTCACCATTCCAATTTCACCAAAAACACCTTAGATTTGAATTTGGATGAATTAAGGTGTCGGGATCCGAGGGACAAAATGGTCAATTAAACGCAATCTATTGAGTTTGAGAAAAATTGAACATAGGGTCTTGTTAGTCGGCCAATTCTTTAAGAGAAATTTTGATCAATTTTGTAAAAAGTTGAAATTTTTGATCCTTGATTGTTTCACATTCAAACCGTTCTTCATGTTGATAGGAGACCCTTCGATCGGATGACCATCCAATCGGATGGCCATCCTATCCAATACACATCAGGGATTGATAACTTTCTAAGTGTTGTGCTTATGTATTTGTTGAAAGTTGTTCATTTGTTGTACATAGCACTCACATGCATGAATGATCTGAAAATGTTAATCACTTGTGATCGAATGATCATTCGATCAGATGACAATCCGATCGGATGGCCATCCGATCCAAATGCAATTGTCATGTATATATCATTTTTGAATAGAATGCTCTCAAACGAATGATCATCCGATCCACGACACTGACCTAGTAGGATGTGAGCTTTACATGTTTAGACTCATCCGATCGGATGACCACCCGATCAGTCAGTAGGTGTATAGAGTGAAGGGAGCTAAAGTGTAAGAAAAAATTTGAAAACTTTTTGTCTCGATATTTATGCATACTCTAACAATGTTATTTTTGCAGGCAAGAGCGACTGATTTTCATCCCAATCACAATATCTACTGCATACTGGATGAGAAACTACCCAAATATGGAGTCGTTCAAAGTGATAATACCGTTATGAAAGAAAGTAGAATCTTTAAGGCTTTGACGGAAAAACATATATGTTATGAATCTCACATTCGAAGGTTTTGGAAGTCTGTGAGATATGATGAACAAGAAAAGACAATCTATTCTGCAGTAGATTGAAAGATGAGAACGATAAGGACATAGATGTAGAAGTGAAGTTTACAGTTGCAGACGTAAGAAGGGTTTTAGATTTGAAGGACAATGATGACGATCCAATCATATCCCAGAGTGATTGAGCAAAGGATTTTGGTTTAGAATGGGGTATGCAGGATACGTGAATGATAAAGGTTATATTAAGTCTAGATTCTGTAGGCCATATAAGTTCATGATGCATTGCGTTGTTCATGCACTATCTCACAGGAAAGGAGCTTATGATGAGACGTCAGACTACATAATGAACATTATCACATGTTTGGTGCTGAACAGACCTTACAATATCTCACAAGTGTTATTCAATCACATGGTTGATAAAGTGAAAAGGATAGAAATACATTATGTACCCGAGATTTATTCAGATGTTATTGGATGATCAAGTGCCTAATCTTCCACAGGATCAAAAAGACGAGCTTAAGTTGAATCATATGAATACTAAAACCTTGAATAGATAGAATATGTATAAAGGTTTGGACAGTTGATCAAGAGCCAAGGGTTAAAGGAATGATCAGAAAGATTAAGAAGCCAAACTATGTGGCACCTGAGAATGATCATTGGAGGTATGCAGAGAGCAATTCTGAAGATGAAACTGATAGATTGAGGGGCATGACAGAAAAGAAGTTAAGGTTTTAGTACGAGAAGGATGAGAAGAAAAGGAAAAGGACTCCAAAGATTTCACGCAAAGTGGTTACACCGAAAATTGTTATTAAGGGTAAAATTGGAATGCAGGAATCACAAAAGAGTTAGTAGATCATTATTATGAATGTTATACTAATTGTGTTAATGTTTGTGTTGCAAAACCATCAAAGAAGAAATCTCCACCGAAGCTGGTAGATGAACATGTGATTCCTCCTACAGATTTATTCAGCAAGGTGTTGATCTAATGAAAATGACACTTGATGATTTTATGAAGCAATTTGAAGATGCTAAAGCTGCTAAAGTTGCAAAAGACAAAGAAGCTGAGTTGTCTACAAAGAATGTTGAAGCCGAAGGTGTTAAAGAGACGTTAGTCGAAGGTGTTGTGGAGTCAGATTCAAGTGCAACAGAAAGTGATGATCCAACAAAGATTGCACGATATCATATGTTTCTAGAAAGCAAAAGTATAAGGGGTCTCCAAGGAAAAAGAAAGATTCTGACGAGGAGGACTCAACATATGTTATAACTCCACAAGAGAAAAAGAAGAAAGTTATTAAACAGAGGAAAGCAAGACCCGTAGGAGCTGTTTCAAGAAGTGTTAAAGTGAAAAGAGATTCTACAGTAGTTCCTGAGGTTCAAAGTGTTCAGGTTCCAGAAATTCAAAGTACTGAAATTCCAATAATTGAACAAAATATTGAAGTTCTGAAGTTGAAAAGAAGAAAGCTCCTGAAAGCCCAGTGTATGAAAGAGTTGAGAAGACTGGAGAAGATGTGGAAGTGGAATATATAGGTGAAAGACAATCTACACACCACCACCAATCAATCCTACAATTCATATTCGTGATGATCCTGAAGAGCAACCAAAGAAAGCTACTACTTCTAGCTCGAGTCATGGATTTCCGAAAGTTCAAGGTGAATATCCTGATGATCTTCCTGGAGGTGATTTTGATATATTCAATGAAGGTATGATCAATGTGTTAACAAAGAAAGTGAGCTTGTTGG
Source organism: Helianthus tuberosus (assembly GCA_030545235.1). Classification (NCBI taxonomy): domain Eukaryota; kingdom Viridiplantae; phylum Streptophyta; class Magnoliopsida; order Asterales; family Asteraceae; genus Helianthus; species Helianthus tuberosus. Next base: position 3,343 of record JARYGA010044711.1, read on the forward strand.
AAAAGTAAAGGCGAAAGCTGAAGCTGAACGTGATGAAATGAAAGAAAAACTTGAAGTAGTGAAAGCAGAAAAGGCAGAATTGAATAAAGCTACAAATGATCATGCTGATTTAATTGATCAATTGAATGACGATCTTGAAGATTATGCTAAGGTAATTGATTAAATCACTGAAGAGTTTGATGAGGTGAATGCTAAGTATGAGTCTATGAATGAAACCAACAAGACACTACATCAGATGATTGGTGAACTGCATGAAACGTCTTCTAATGAGAATAAGGTGCTGAGACAAGAGATAGAAGCTCTAAGGGCTGACAAAGCAGTGAAAGACGAACAATTGAACATGTTGTACACTGTGATTGAACACAGGCTTGGATTCAATGTCCAAGCTGTGTATAATGATATTGAAATTCAAAGGGTTGAAGCCAGGAGGGCTGAAAGAGAAAAGCAGTTGGCTGAAGAAGCAACGCAGAAGAAGCAAGGGTTTGTAGTTGATACTGAAAAGATTCTTGGATCTTCAAGCCAACTAGATCGATCTCAAGATGAAAGTACTGAAGATGTTTAATCCACTTGCTATGGTAGCTGTTGGTGAAGTGAAAGATGTTACGCCAGAAGAAGTACAACTTGATCAAAGAAAGGTAGTTGAAAAAGGTCATGAAGAGAAGGAAGAGGAAGAAGAGGACCCTGATTTGAAAGAGTTATTTGATTCAATTGAAAACTATGATCCTAATAATGATGACGATGATGATCAAGGAGCAACTGGGTTTATGTTTGTGAAGCATTCTACTCAGCATACTCTTGAAGACTTCTTGAACGACGAGCTGAATGAACAATAGGAGGATCAGCATCAAGAAGCGTCTTCTTCTTCTTCTAAACAACATGTGGGTGATCAGGTATACCTAACTCTACCTAAAGTAATTTACTTGCATTCATCGTTTGAGGGGGAGTTAGAGGTAGAAAGAACGAGGGAATCTATGTTAGAAGAGTTGGGAATGGATGATGGGCACATGAAGTTTGATATCGAAGATAAAATACCACCATCACCTGAGAGAGAATATACTTTTAAGTTTGCAAACGAAGCTGATAACTTTAAGGATGTAATCATTGAAGAGGGTTCTGATGTTCCGATGAGGACACACCCTTTCACTATTCAGGTGATGATGATACCTTTCCTACCTTCTCCGAAATGTTCAAGAGTCACAATGAAGAAGAGGTGAGAAGGAAAGTGGTGGAAAGGATTTTGACTGAAGGTATTCCTGAGGTAGTTCCACAAGAAGAGTTGCTAGAAGACAGGAAGAAATGGTTTAAGGTTATGCTTAAGGAGAGGAAGTTTAAGAGGCCTTTACAATACTTCACTGGATCATCCAGATAAATCTCTGGGTGATATTCTTTATTGGGGTTATCTTGAAGATTTTCAAGTATATGCAATCAAAAGAGAACATGGTATTCAATACTTTGAGTTTCTTTCTGATATAAAACTCTCCCATGGTAGGATATGGAGGAGCTCGTGCAGACAAAATAACATCAAATAGTTCTATTATGGTCTAGATGTGAAGATACATGATCAAAAGTTATGGAACTACATAAAGCTTCAAGCAAAGAACAAATTTCCAAATTGGAAGCCTCACTTTCCTGAACAGATTATCAAGTATGATCCAGTCATAGGTGAGAAAGATATAGCTCTGAAGATAAAGCCTCCGAGATGTTTGAAAAAACATGCCGCTACGTGCTATGGAACAAGACTTCCATGAAGACTTTAAGGGTTGGATTTATAATCAAAGCACAGCGGAAGCAGTGATCTCACTATATGACAAGAAGATAGGTGAAACAAGGCGCATCAACGTGTTAGATCTGATGTGGCTTGTGAACTACACAAAGAAAGACATAGACTGCATGTTCTTCAATAAGATTGTGTATGATGGGCCAGATAGAGCACAAGCGCAACAATATTAAAAGATGGTAAATATGTGCTTTGCGAAAGATATAAACTCAGGGAGGTACAGACAAAGTTTATAGATATAGAGTTGGAGGAATTCTTGAAGAAAGAAAAAAGAAGTGAAAGATTCAGGAAGATAGTTGAAAGAGCCGCAGTGTCAGGTCGCACAAAATTTGAAAGGCCTCCTCCAACAGATCAAACACCAATCAAAGCTCAAGAAGAAAAGATTCCGAGGTGGGATAGAAAGAGAGATGGAGATCCAGAGTATAGGAAGTACTGGAATGAAATCGAAAGGCCTTTAAGGCGTAAGATGTTGGCAGAGAGGGCAGAGAATAGGAGATAAAAGGCAAAGGCAAGCAGGCGCAGCAGGAAGACGCAATGAAGATTATGCAGGAAGGAAGACTATAGCTACATCTAAGGGGGACTGTTAGTGTAATATGTCTGTAGCTTCCGTCTGTATAGAGTCTGTATTTTGTCATGTATGTGTCTAATGTATAGTTTTGTATATACGTTATTTTGTAACTGGACGAAACGGGAGCGATGTGTTATATGTAAAAGTGATCCGGTTGGTAGACTTTGGGTCATCAGGACGGATGGCCATCTGGACGGATGACCCTCCGACCGGATGACTTTTCACCTCCCAGTTTGTCTATAAATAGAGATGTAGGGGTCACATTGTTAGAACTTTTGGCAGTCTCTTGTAGAGAAGCTCTGTCTAGATCTCTTTGGAACTTTTGTACTTTCAGATTATTGAATGAGAAGGGACAAGTTAATCATTGATTTCGTTGTTGATTACTCTTTGACGATGCATAGGGATTCCGCACCTCTATATCGATCAATTCGAGCCACGTTCTTCATCGAGAACCATTCCTCAGGGGCGTTCACAGGATGCACTCACCAATATTTCTTGTTGATAAAACTTTTTAAAACGTATTTCAGGTAACAAAATATGAAAGCCAAATAGAAACCAGCTAGAGAGCACTGAAGGCTTGGAAAAGTGGCTATAAAAGTTACCTAAACAAGAAAGAATTTTATTTCAATAAATTAGGGTTTATCCCTATAACCATATTATAATGGAAACTTGGGTGTTTCCCATGTATTTATTATTTATAAAATGTGGTGTTTTACTCTGATAAACTATTTCCTAACTACGATCCTGATACAAATTTTCGCTGCCAAATTAATAAACACCAATACCACCCGCTCTACGGGTCGTGGCTGCCCGCCTCCTGGGGCAGGGGTCGGGGGTTGCGACAGTATGGTTAAGCTGTGGAATGAAATATCGGATCATGTGTGAATAGGCGCAAAACTTAGGCGCCATTAATCCTGTTAAGGACCAAGGAACAAAAAGGGTAGATCTATCAGGTACGGGCGAGCCCCACTCACGAGTCCATGTGGGACCACTTAGAGTGCTTTTGTGCCCAGTCGAGGGTAATCGACACTAAATCGTCTATGGGTTGAGTGCTTCCTATGTCGGCACACATATTAATGTCCTTGCAAAACATTAATGATCAACAAGTTCATTGATGCTTTACATACCAATTTTCGATACTCTAACTTTCAAATGTTTTTAAGATTCATTTGATGCGGAATTAAAACACATGAACCCGCCAACTTTTCTGTTGATGTTTTTAAACTTACATGTATTTCGGGAAACTAAGTGGATCTTGGTGCAGAAGTTTACAAGTTTTCAAGGTTGTTAAGAAGAAGATGTCATCCACATTTTGGAAGGGTTTGGTCCAAATATCCTGTCTTCGAACGAGACATAGGATGTGTCACACCCCGACCGCGTAAAACAACGAAACCGCGACAGAAACGTCGAGGAGTGGAGCGACAGAATTATTGTTTCACAACCATGGATTCAAAAATTTCGTTTTATTAAAATATTAACATTAAACATTGTCTTGACATTAAGTTAAAACAAAACCACATCGTCTATCATTTGTTATTTAGTCACTAAGGCGTCGTCCAGTCCTAAGTGAGCATGCATCCTAGTCTCAATCAACATCATTCGACACCACCTGAAACATATGTAAAAATAAAGTCAGCAAAGAAATGCCGGCGAGGACATAGGTTTTGTGTGGGTGTCAGATTCATGGCTTGTTTACATGTTGAAATAACTCGTATAACTTTGTTAATCGATAGTAGAAAACCTTGTTTTGTAAAATGTTTGTATTGTAAAATGAATAACCAAGTCAAAATAGATTGGTTATTGTAAGTCCCAAAACTATCAACCGGATATCAAAATCACAATCACGAGTGCGGAATACTGATGAAAGTGATAAGAACAAGAACTTGAATGATTGAATAACACTCAAAGTGCACACGGTTTCTAGAGAACCGTCTGGTACACCCACCAAGAAATCGAAAAATACTGAAGAAGCTCTCAAAAATGTCTAACCTGATAATGAACTAGGTTCACCCTATTTATAGTTACATAGGGTGACCTAGTTACAAGCTGGGCCAAGCCCACATGCACAATATTTACTAACCAAACAGGCCCACATCACTAATTAGCCCACATGGCTTATTCCATTACTATCTCACCCACTACAAGGCTAAGCCCAATAGCCTATATTTGTGTTTGATAAAGATAGGCGTAAACCTACACCATTATAGGGCCTTACAATATCCCCCTAGGTTTATGCTGTCTTTATCAAACCGCGGTCTTCATTATGTTTCTGTGGGAAGATACTTCATGTCTTCATTCTGTAACTTGGGCTCTTTGTTCTTCTTATCATGATCAGCTTTGCTTGAAAATCTTGTTGAAAAGAATGCAAGCGGAGGATTCTCAGCAACTCTTTTCTTTGTCAATGTCTTCTCTTTCAAGCAGGTTCATAGGTACTTCTTTACATGTACTATCACTGTCAGATGATGACTTGTATCTGGTTCTTCTGACTCAGGTACATCTTGCTATTCTGATGCTTCAAGCTTTGTCAGCAACCAATAGCATCTCAATCTTCAATAACCCCTGTTTCTTGATTTAACATTAAATTCTGCACATACTCATAAATTCATAAGCAAACAATTTTGTGCAACAGAGGAAAGTACCACATGAACACTCGGTACATCCAAGTATTTGTACTTGGATTTCACAATTCAAATTTCATTCAATTTATGATAATCAGCCAAATCTTCAAGAACGGTTAAAAATTTTAATAAAAACAAATAAACACTCTATTTTTGGATTTTTGATTTTATTTCTAAATCTAATGATATAAACTGAAAGACAAATAAACAAAGAAACTAATATACAATTATAGTTGCAATGGGATCAAATCACAGTGTTTCAGGCTAGACTACACTTATCAACACTAATTTACTTTGGGTGATCTGAGCGATTGCCAGTATGTTTGTCCCCTTAAACTTATCTCCCTAGGCCTTTTTCAAGTGATGGTCTGCAACTGATTTATCATGTTTTCATTTTAATTGATATAAACACTCAATTCAATCACGATCAAATCCCGGAATTTTTAATCAGAACACGCAATCATACATGCAGTTTCCCTACCACATATTTCACAAGCCCGTTCTAGAATTCTGAAATCTTGACTGGGACTGGATTGAGAAGAGAAAAGAATAGATCATTTGCAGAGATGGATATAATATACAGATCAAATGAGTTTTTCTCAGTTTGATATAGGTTTTTATTTTTGGGTTTCTTTTGGGCACTAGAGGGCCTCTTTCGGGTGTATTTGATCTATAGCGCGACAACGTACAACTAGGTCAGCATGTATCTGGATGCAACAGAAGCTGACGTTGCCTAGCACCTCCAGGTCTTTGCTCTCGCAAAACAGAGGAGATACACGAGTTGGACATAAAAGATTTCAGAACTAGAACGAAATTGTATGTATCGGGACGTCACACACGCATTCAAATAAACATGTCCTAATTCCAAGTGACCGATCTTTCCTGAGGTCATAGAATAAATTTAGTGTTTAAGCAGTACCAGTTAAAGAGTCCATCCATCAGGATAAAGCCTACCAGCACATCACTCTGGAGTCAGACCATTTCAATATTGGTCTTACATGAGTTAGCCTTAATCCACATAGTGAAATTATTTCATTTCCCATGTATGCAACAAAATATTTTTGATTTTTCTATTTTTCTCATTTTTTCATTTTCAATTTTTTTATATTTTCTCATTTTCTCTATTTACAGATAGATATCTCTAGATATCCCCCTAAATTTGTGCGTAAATCTTACGCGCAAATTTACCTAAACAACGAAAACGTATGTACAAAGAGAAACACAAAAGAAAATGAAAATATTTTTGTTCTTTTTGCCTAACCGTTCCATCACGAGATTTAAGACTAATCAATATTGAAATTAGAATACGAAATTCAAATTTTGTACCTTTTCGCTGATCTAGTCTTACTTCTCTTTTATCTCCTTCAAACGAAACATATCAACTGTAAAGAAATATACATTTTGAAACAGTGAAATGTTACCCGTTATGTCTCTGGAACAACCGCTATCAACATCCAAGGATTGTCAACAGCTCCTCCTTGGTTGTCCCTGAAAAGTAAGGAGATTAGTAAGACATTGGTACCCAGGCCATCGTGGTCCTGGGTATTCCTGAAGCGTCAACGTAAGACACTTCTCTAAAACACATGGTCCCTTTTAATTCAAGGACTGGTGATGTTGCTGCTTTATATTTTGCCTTCCAAACTTGTTTGGGCTTCTCTAATTTCTTAGGAGCCTTGGGCAAAACAGTTTGCTTTTCAACCTTTATGTTTTTCAAAACTTGTTTTGGTTTCAAAGCTTGTTTTCGTTTAGTTTTTGCAGCATTCCAGTCCCCATCAGATGGTTTAACCTTGGGACTCTTATTCATCATTGCCTTAGGCTTTTCAACCTTCATCGGCTTAGAATAAGATATGTCCCTTGGTGTAACCTTCTGATGTTGTGTATAGTATGGCACGTAGGGACGATGTGTGCAATTCCTAGCAATGTGACCGGGTATGCCACAGTTGTAGCAGGTTTGCTTTTTCACGTAAGGAGCATATCCCGATCCATTCCATCCAACTGATGCTGAATAAGAGTTATAAAATGGGTTGGATGATTTGTGTGTAGTTTGTTCAGTCTTTTTCCCTTGTTTCTTATGTCCCTATTTACAACAGTTAGCACATTCATTGGATTTAACATTTTCATTTCTAACTGTTGGCTTTCGAGGCACATATTTATTTGTAGGGCCTCTCAAAGCTTGCTCAGAAACAGCCTTTTTCACATAAGGAGGAGCATCAGCAGATAAATTTGATGTTTTTAAACAAACATCGTCAGCTTTTTGACAAACAATATCATCCTCCTCAACCCAATCCTCTACTATTACCTCATCTGCACATGAAGTAGAAGCATCAGTAACGTTCAGTTTTTCACAAACGGTGGCAGGCGAAGCCATAGTAACATGGTCATTCTCGAGTGACACCGTTTGTTCAGTAGTTTCAGAATCATCAATATTCAAAGATGGAACAGAGGCTTCAGTTGTCAATTCACCACTAATTTTAACAGAAGCTCCTGATGTCGATTCTGATTCTACTTTTATCTGATCTGATTCAACTTCTTTCAGTGATTCGCTACTAGACTCAGCTGAATCAACTAACCTCGACTTTTCACAGTTAGCTGTCTCTGAGGAGTCACATGACGAATCAGATGAAGAAGTCGATTCATTTTGAGATGCCTCTGCTTCCTCAGGTGATGCACTGTTGACACTACATGATTCGCCCATTTCTGATTTCTCAGAAGTGGATGTCTCAGAAGTGTCACAAGATGTGTCACATGACGAGGCAGATTCACTTTGTTTGCCCCTATTGAATTCTTTCACAAACTCAGTCAAACCTCTTAACATGGCAAACTCGATGTTGTCTACATTAACTCTAGGCTCTGTTAATTCAGACTCTTTTGTTTGAGGTTGCACTTCAGATGAATTTTGAGAAAAACTTGACACAGTATTATCTAATACTTGAAAATGTTTGTTAATGTTCGCATTATTCTCAAAATTTAGAGTCTCGGTTTGCTTTAAAACATCAGCAGGTTTCACGAAAGTTTTATCAAATGCCTGTTTTTCTAGAACAATTTCAGTTTTATCTGGCCTTATGATTTTGACTTTCTTCGGCTTAACAGGCTCAACCTTCCTATCCCCGGGCTTCCCATATTCCATTTCAGGCAAGTCGGCTATCTCCTCCTCAGTCATAGGAATAGAGGTGTAATTGTGATTGTATGGTGGAGGTATGCATACAAATCCCAATCCTTTATTCTTCACTTCCTTTTTGCTATACTATAACTGTTGATTTATCATTTTTCGACCTTTTCACTTGAAACATCAAACTTTTTAAAATTAAATTCAGTATTTTCAAAAGTTGATTTTAAATCGTTTAATTCAACTGTTAACTTTTCAGATAACTCTTTGAAGTGGAGATATCGACATTTTGCTTCGCTTAGATCACTATGCAACTGTCGAATGTCACGTTTTTGAGCCTCTACCATTTCTTTATACCCATCCAGTTTCTTTTTAACTTCGTAGCTACTGGATTTGGTAAGTTGAAGTTGCATAGAAAGCGCCTGAGCTTGTTCTTTAAAACCTTTTACTTTCTTTCTACATTTTTCAGTACAACAAACATCATCTACACATACCTCAGTCTCAGAAGGAGTGTAGTCATTCATTTGAATATCTTGAGTAGACTGCTTGTGAGCATTGTTATATGACTTGATGAGTGAGATCAGCTCATCCGGCTTCATTTTGTAACAGTAGCAGTCGGTTGTCACAATTATCTCATTAACATTTCTAAACCAACTACAATTTGCCTGATCTGGAATCCTTTTTAGAACATGTAGAAGCTTTATGTTGCTCGTGCGATTATACACCTCAATCCCAGCCTTCTCCATTTTAGAGAGTAGTTCAGCAAACCGGCCTGTAAGTGCTTCTATAGATTCACCATATGAGTATCTGAATCCTTGAAATTCCTGCTCAAGCACTTCTCTCTTAGAAGACATTTTTTAAAAGTAACTATGATCCCCCGAAAATATGATCCCCCAGAAGTTGTTATCCCCCGAGTATGTGATCCCCCGAATATGTGATCCTGTATCGCGCCTTCAAACCAATCAAAACTTATCACCAAACAATAACCAAACCATTTTTTTAATTAAATATACTTAATATAAGTATTTTTATTAATAAATAAGTAATGATGTCCTTATGATTAATATTATTATTAAAGCTATAATTATTAATATAATATATTTAAAAAAACACGGGTTTTGTACGTCTTCTTCGTAACACCAATCCCCCAAAACCCTAATTTCAAACTTAGCCGCCGTTGCCTTCTAAAGTATCAGTAACCACAACTCGAACAAAGATTGTTATGTGATGCAGGTTGTGATCTCGAAACCGTGATGATAAGAATGTGGTTCGCTGTTGTAGCTAGTGGTCGACGGAGAGGATATGGTGACCAGAGATTGTGTCGCTGAACTTGGTAAGATTCAAAGATGATGATGAGCCGAGGATGATGATGATGAACAGTAGAGATAAGTGATGACAGTTTAAGGAGTATGTAACGATGAATGGAGATGAAGACCAATGACGTTGTGATCGATAAACTCGCAAGTAACAGCGTCGGAGATGATCGGAGATGATGTTGGTAGCGGAGGTGATTGACGACGGGTGGTTATGTTAATGATGATTCTCGGTGATGAACAGAAGATGCGCGGTGCAGTGCGCGGAATCGGAATCGGTTTTCGGGAATGATGGCCGGAGTTAGTTGCAGGTGGTGATGAAGATGATGACCGGGGTGACGATGTTAACCGGAGACGATGATGATCGGATGAGATAACGGCAGCCGAAGACGATGATGAATGACTGTTGTTTGTTCGTTGATGATGACTGCTGGATCGCACAAGATCGTAGTCGCACAAGAGTTGAGTAATAGCACAAGATGTCACGGTCGCACAAGAACGGTCCAATCGCACAAGATGAATTGGAAATGGTTGAGACGCTGTTGGTTGTTGTTGTAGTCCCACAGTAAAAAGTAATCGCACAAGATAAAATTTGTAGTCGCACAAGATCAGTTGCTTCAATTTCACAATCGCACAAGTGTTTGATGTTGATGTTACTTCAATCGCACAAGCAGATGATGATTATAAAAGTGAATCGCACAAGTTGATGATTTCTTTGTGTGACTGACAGGATCGCACAAGATATTTAAGAGGTTGCACACTTTGACTTTTGGTAGATAAAATAGCCAATCAAGAAAATCAAATCCCGAAATGTAAGGAACAAATTTCGAAATTTAATTTTCAGAGATTCTTCCACCAATAACTTTCCTAAATAATAGCAAACACTTTAATTCTTCCGTAACCAAGATCAAAACACTAATTTTTTTACTGTTCTTCGAGATCTTCAACCCTGTTCTTCGTGTTCTTCGAATCTTCAAAAATATCCGATTAAAACCGAGCCTTCGCAAGACTACTTAGGCTCTGATACCAATTGTAAGTCCCAAAACTATCAACCGGATATCAAAATCACAATCATGAGTGCGGAATACTGATGACAGTGATAAGAACAAGAACTTGAATGATTGAATAACACTCAAAGTGCACACGGTTTCTAGAGAACCGTCTGGTACACCCACCAAGAAATCGAAAATACTGAAGAAGCTCTCAAAAATGTCTAACCTGATAATGAACTAGGTTCACCCTATTTATAGTTACATAGGGTGACCTAGTTACAAGCTGGGCCAAGCCCACATGCACAATATTTACTAACCAAACAGGCCCACATCACTAATTAGCCCACATGGCTTATTCCATTACTATCTCACCCACTACAAGGCTAAGCCCAATAGCCTATATTTGTGTTTGATAAAGATAGGCGTAAACCTACACCATTATAGGGCCTTACGTTCCCAAGTGCATTCTGGGCCACGTTTGGATTCCCAGCGAATCTTGACCAAATGAATTTGTTTGTTCTTCAACTGTTTGAATGTACGGTCCACTATCTCCACAAGTTTCTCGACAAAGTGCATCGTTTCATCGATTTGGATTTCATTGAGTGGAATGTGAAGATCAGCGTCAGCTAAAAACTTTCGCAGATTGGACACGTGAAAAGTCGGATGAATATTTCCAAGCTCTGGAGGTAGCTCTAGTCGATAGGCAACCTTCCCAATTCTTTCCACAATCCTAAATGGTCCAACATATCGTGGTGCAAGTTTTCCTTTCTTTCCAAATCTCACCACTCCCTTCCAAGGTGACACCTTGAGTAGGACATGGTCTCCGAATTGAAATTCTAAGGGCTTGCATCATAAATCTACATAACTCTTTTGACGGCATCTAGCTGTCACAAGATTATCATGGGTTTTCTTGATTTTGTCTGTTGTTTCCAGAACAAGCTCAGGTCCAGTAAGCTGAGCTTCACCGGTCTCGTTCCAACAGACAGGTGAACAACATTTTCGACCGTAGAGAGCTTCGAATGGTGCCATATTGATGCTAGCATGATAACTATTGTTGTAAGAGAACTCGATCAATGGCAGATGAGAATCCCAATTACCACCAACGTCAATCACGCATGCTCTAAGCATATCCTCCAAAGTTTGAATCGTTCTCTCATATTGTCCATCTGTTTGGGTTCCCATGGCAGATTGCATGGTCTTCCAAAAATGAGATGAAAATCGAGCATCAAGATCGGATATGATATCCAAAGGAACACCATGTCGTGATACAATCTCATCAACATAAATTTTTGCAAGTTTATCTGCAGATAGATCCTCGCGAATCGGAATAAAATGAGCTGACTTCGTTAATCGATCGATAACAACCCAAATAGCAAGATGACCTTTGGATGTACGCGGTAACTTTGTGATGAGATCCATAGCAATGTTCTCCCACTTCCAAACCGGTATCTCTGGTAGTACAAGCAAACCAGATGGTCGTTGATGTTCAGCCTTAACTTTGAGACAAGTTAGGCATTTCGATACATACAAGGCAACATCCTTCTTCATACCAGGCCACCAATACTGAGTACGAAGATCCTTGTACATTTTATTCGCACCGGGATGGATAGAATATCGAGACTTGTGAGATTCGTCCATCACTAAAGTGCGAAGATCGTCTTGTTTCGGAATCCACAATCGATCCTTGAAATAGAGTAAACCATCATCCTTTGCTTCCAGCTTAAGCTCAAGCTGATGTGGTAATTCCTTACGTATCAAATCTTGTGAAACACAAGATTGCTGAGCTTGAAGAACACGAGTTTAAAGATCAGATAGAGTTTGAACAGAATGAAGCTTGACTCGCTCCTTTCGACTAAGCGCATTGGCTACGACATTCACCTTACCAGGATGGTAGCGAATCTCGCAATCGTAGTCATTTAGGAGTTCAACCCAACGTCGTTGCCTCATGTTCAACTCCTTCTGATTAAGAATGTGCTGGAGACTTTTGTGGTCTGTGAAAACCACACACTTCGTGCCATAAAGATAGTGTCTCCAGATTTTGAGAGCAAAAACCACAGCTCCCAACTCAAGATCATGAGTCATGTAGTTCTTTTCGTGAACTATCAATTGTCTAGATGCGTATACTATAACTTTGCCTCGTTGCATGAGGACACAACCAAGGCCTAAGTTGGACCCATCGCAGTAGACAACGAAATCATCATTTCTCCCGGGTAATGATAGAACAGGAGCATCACATAGCTTCCGTTTCAGCGTTTGGAACGCTTCTTCTTGTTTGGGTCCCCACTCAAAAGGCTTATTCTTTTGAGTCAAAGCAGTGAGTGGAACCGCGATCTTTGAGAAGTTCGAAATAAATCGACGATAATATCCAGCAAGACCAAGAAAAGATCGAATCTCTGTGGGTGTCGTCGGTGTATTCCAGTCCTTGATTGCATTAATCTTGGATGGATCCACATGAATACCTTGCTCGTTGACAATATGTCCCAAAAACTGAACTTATTTAAGCCAAAATTCACACTTGGAGAATTTAGCAAAAAGTTGTTCCTTCTTAAGGAGTTCCAATGTCAAACGAAGGTGTTGCTCGTGATTGGCTCGAGACTTCGAATAAATGAGAATATCGTCGATGAACACAATGATGAACTTGTCTAAATAAGGTTTACAAACCCTATTCATTAAGTCCATAAAGATAGCTGGGGCATTCGTCAAACCAAAAGGCATGACAGTAAACTC
>JARYGA010044712.1:0-25936 GCA_030545235.1 Helianthus tuberosus
TTTAGAGCTGCTACTCGGCCTCTTAATCTTTGTACATCCTTCATATTCGAGGGTGACTTTATATCTAGGATAGCTTTAATCTGCTCCGGGCTTGCCTCTATCCCCCTTTTCGTCACCATATACCCAAGAAACTTTCCTGCCCCCACTCCGAAATGGCATTTAGCAGGATTCAGCTTCATGTTGTATTGATCCAGGATATCAAATGCTCCTTTAATATCCTGGAGGTGATCCTTAGCTTTCTTTGATTTTACCACCATATCGTCAATGTACACCTCCATGGTGTCCCCCAGTTTGTCTTTAAACATCATGTTTACCAATCTTTGGTATGTTGCACCTGCATTTTTCAAACCAAAAGGCATAGCTGTATAACAGTAAATACTTGTTGGCGTCATGAAGGCGGTATCCTCCTGGTCAGAAGGCTCCATTTGTATCTGTTGAAATCCTGAGGATGCGTCCATGAAGGTCAGCATTTCATGCCCAGCAGTGGCATCTACCATTGCATCAATATGGGGAAGAGGAAATGGGTCTTTAGGACAAGCTTTGTTCAAGTCTGTGTAGTCTACACAAACTCTCCATTTCCCATTCTTCTTCTGTACTACAACCACGTTTGCTAGCCACCTCGGGAACTTAACCTCTCTGATCATTTTTGACTTTAATAATCTTTCAACTTCCTCCTGGATAATTGTGTTCCGCTCCGGAGCAAACTTCCTTCTTTTTTGTTGCACAGGCTTGAATGATTTATCGATTCCAAGCTTGTGAGTGATAATATCTTTGGATATGCCTGTCATATCCTCATGCTTCCATGCAAACGTAGACATCCTGCATTTCAAAAAGTTAATTAATTGTTCCTCAATATCCTGAGGGATATTGGTCCCTACGAGCACCGAAATATCGGGGTTATCCTGGTCCAGGATAACCTTCTTCACATCCTGCTCCGGATCCTCCACGATATCCTGGGCCCGTGACTTTAATTGCTATGATGCGCTAGTTTTGGCTGAGGATTTCATCGAGGAGGAGTAGCACTCTTTCGCCTCCTGCTGATCACTATCAACTTTGACCACTCCCCAAGGGGTAGGTATCTTGATGCATTGGTGATACGTTGATGGCACGGCCTTCATATCGTGAATCCACGGTCTTCCCAATATGATGTTATAGCAGGATAGAGAATCCATCACACAGAAACGTTGTATCGAATTGACTCCTTCAACGTATACTGGCAACTTTATCTCTCCCACTGTGTTTCTAGCCTCTCCACTGAATCCAACAAGCACGGTGGACTTTGAAGTGATATCCATTGGAGATACATTCATTCTCTTCAGAGTTTCTAGTTGGATTATGTTGACGGAGCTTCCATTATCAACCAATATCCTGCGTACAAAATGGTTAGCCACATATAACGTTATTACCAGAGCATCATGGTGAGGATCCTGGACAGTATCCCTGTCATCTGCATCAAAAGTGATCACTTTGTCAGTCGTGAGGGTAGTCATCCTGACAGGTCTGTCTCCCCTTTCGGCCTTAGCTTCCTTTGCATGTCTCTTTGCTGCCGAATACGAGGTCCCACAGATGTCGGATCCTCCCGAAATGAAGTTGATTATCTTGGCATCCGAGGGAGGTGACGCTGCTCGTTCAGGATCCTTGTCAGTATCCTGACCCTTATTCTTCTTCTTTCCTAAGAGATCTTTCAGATATCCCTTGCTTAGAAGATAGCTTATTTCTTTCCTTAAAGCAATGCAATCCTCAGTCGTATGTCCGAAATCTTCGTGGAAAGCACACCATTTCGACTTATCTTTCCAGTCAGCCTTTTGTTGATTCTTTCGAGGCCATCTAGCCTTATCTCCTAGGCCCTGCATAGCATACATTAATTCAGGAATATTAACAGAAAAGCAATATTCAGACAACTCAGGATACTCTTCAGGATCCTCATCTTCGACAGCATTCACTCTCTTGTTTTCATTTCTACCATATGGCTTAGGCCGATATGACTTAAATGAGGATTCTGACTTCCTATTAGTCGATTCATAAGTGTTGGACGAGTTCATCCTTTCTTGCATCTTCTTGTCATCTTCCAGACGGATATATCTCAAGGCCCTGTTACGAGCTTCATCGAGATTCCTGCAGGGATTCATTACAAG
The DNA here is from genome assembly GCA_030545235.1 of Helianthus tuberosus. NCBI lineage: Eukaryota > Viridiplantae > Streptophyta > Magnoliopsida > Asterales > Asteraceae > Helianthus > Helianthus tuberosus. Next base: position 2,136 of record JARYGA010044712.1, read on the forward strand.
ATCCTGATAAAACTGAGAATCCTTTTGTAATCCCATCTTAAAAGCTTGTACAGCTGTTGCAACGTCAAGATGTGGGATATCCAAGGATTCTCGACTAAATTTGTTCACATAATCCCTCAAGGATTCTTGAGGCCCTTGAGTTATCCTGTAGAGATCACTGGTTAGTTTCTCAAAACTCCGACTACAAGAAAATTGACTGTTAAATAAATTAACCAAATGAGCAAATGAAGTGATTGAGTGAGGAGGAACGTTCAACAGCCATTTTAAGGCTGATCCTGTTAGAGTAGAACCAAATCCCTTGCACAAGCACGCTTCCTTGAGCTCCGGAGGAATAGGGTTAATCTCCATTCTTTCCCTATACTGAGCAATATGTTCCTCAGGATCCGTAGTCCCATCATAAAGCTTCATGTTGGGAGTTTGGAATCTCTTTGGGATCTCAGCATCACATATAGGGTATGCAAAACGAGATATCTTGTGGCTATCTTGAGATACTTCCGGGATCGGCTGGACCACCCCAGGTACACTAGATATCATGTCTTTCAACTTCTGAAGTTCCCTGGTAAGTGCTGATGTTACACCTGTATCCTGCAAAGATCCACCACTGTTAGTAGTATGAGTATTATTATTATTAGATACGTTACCAGTTGGAGGATTTTGCCCATATCCTGAAGCATATCCTGAGCTCCTCATGGTTGACATCCTAATCGAGGATGGTATTTCAGGAGTATGATTCTGAGGAAGACTGGGCACGATATTCCCCCTATTATCCTCGGTATAAACAGCTGAGCTAAAGTTCAACGCTCTGGGGTGTAACGGAGTGACATTGTCCTCCGCAGATCTGCTCGAGCCAGCCTTCAGGAGTTGTATCTCCCTCAAAAGCATTTGGTTCGTTTCCTGTTGCTGCCTCATTTGTTCCTGCACACTTCCAAATAAGGTTAAAATTTCATCATTAGAAGCTAAAACGGGAGCAGATCCCTGGACACTCCGAGTCGGGATAACATCTTGAGATTGTGTAGAGGCAGGCATCCTTGGAGGAGGTGGTGGAAGCACCGAACCGGTAGTAGCAGAAGTCATAGCAGACACAGTAGAGGAACTCATGTTTGATCTTGAGGCCATTATAGATAATGTAGCAAAAATTTTTGAAAATAGAAAACCGATTAGCGATTTGACAAAAAGTTTTAGTAAAAAGAGCACCACTTGCCCCACGGTGGGCGCCAAATTGTTTTGGTCAAAAATTACCGAAGTAATTTAGTGATCAAATTAGTTAAGTGAGGTAGTGTGCTAGAAGTAAGTGTCAAAAATGTGTTAATTAAATTACTTGCAAAAACAGTTTCAGGATACGGCTCGGGATATTGAGCTGTATCAACGATCAAACAATGAGCAAACAATGAGCAAAAAGTAAAGGAAGTGACACGAGATGTACGAGGAAAGCCCTTGATCAATCTAGATCGCCGGCATAAAACCTCGGGAGCTGACAATCGCAGCTGCCTTGTTCTTCAATTGCTTCAAAAATCAGGATACAGTGCAGGATGTGGTACGGATCGACTAAGTGTTACAACGAAAATGAAATACAAGTGTAGTGTTTGCTATCAGCTAGAGAGTGATTGTGTTCGAGAGTGTAAGTGTGAAATGATGTGTTCTAAGTTGATCCGACCTCATCTATTTATAGTAAAGATAAAATAACTAACTACCCTAAACTCGCGGGATTCACCGAATATTCCCTCTTGGAACGTTGCAGACCTGGTCTTTCGGGCTCAACGTCTCTTTCTCAACAAATTCGTCCGAGTCTCGAGGAGAAGAAGTCCTTGTGACCGTTAGCAAGCCTCTGCCCTTAATCTGCACGTGGTTAATTCAATAAGCTTCAGGATATCGCCCAAGATGTCAGCAATATCCTCTTCCAGCATCCTGATTACAAATAAACAAACAAAGGCAGGATATTGGTCAGGATACATATGTTAAGAAAATGACCCCTAACAGTAAGGATCAAGGATCCTTAGTAAGAACTTCGGAGACCTGAAATAGAACATAACTTGGGACTAAGCCAATATAAGATAAAAGTTAGCAACTGGGGACAAGCTCAAAGGACAACTAGGGACAAGTCCATGGATAACTGGGGACAAGCCCAAGGATCGTGTGTGAACTGGAGTATGGCCCTAACTGGCGACTATCCAAACTTAGTGGCATGAAAATGCCAAAACCTTAGCTAACGTTAAAATGTTAGAAACCTTAAGAACGGATGTATGGTACGTCTACCATTATACGTAGGATCTTAGGTATAGCCAGTACAATGGAATTATCAGCCCCTAAAACGAGTACTGGTCCCACTGCCATGAACTATACCAGGATCATCGTGCGCTACTGGCGGAACTGGGGTCAAGCCCAAATAACTGGGGTCAAACCCAAGTAACTGGTTGCTTTTGTGGATAACCATCCTTTTGCTAAGAGTACCTGAACCTTCAAAACTCAGAATCACGTGAAAGGGGGATAAAGGATGCAGGATCCTTATCCTTATGTGAGAAAGTAAGGAAATGAAATAGTTTGAGATTAGAATGTTACCAAAATGAGGATCATCTGTGCTCTAAGGATCCTTCAAGGATACTTATCATGTGAGGATCATAGGTCCTTATCATATGAAGTATTTCTTCAAATGGACAGCATTCCAGGCCCTGGGTATCAAATCACCTTCCATTGTTAGCAATCGATATGCCCCCTTTCCTGCCTCAGCTTCAATCAAGTAAGGGCCTTCCCATTTTGGTGCTAACCTTCCATCAGCAGGATTGGTGGTATTTTGAAATGCTTTCCTCAACACCATATCACCAATTTGGAACTTCCTGATCCTGACATTTTTGTTGTAAGCACCAGCCATCCTTTGCTGATAACTGGCCATCCTTATCCTTGCCAAATCCCTGATTTCTTCTATAGTATCCAGGTCTTGAACTAAGTTCTCATCATTTTCCTCAGGATCGCGAATACTTGTTCTAGCAGTTGGAACCACCATTTCTGTAGGGATCACTGATTCTGCCCCAAATACCAAAGAGAATGGAGTTTGGCCTGTAGCATTCTTAGGAGTTGTCCTATCAGCCCAAAGCCCATAAGGTAGTTCTTCTGCCCATTTCCCTTTCTTGGATCCAAGCTTCTTCTTCAAATTGTTGATGATGATCTTATTGGATGATTCTGCCTGACCATTAGCTTGTGGGTGGACTGGTGTTGATGTTATCATCTTAATCCCCCAGCTGTCACAAAAGTTAGTAGTTCTGCCCCCAATGAATTGGGAACCATTATCACATATAATTTCAGAAGGAATACCAAATCTAGTTATAATATTTCTTTTAATGAAGGATATAACTTCCTTTTCTCTGACTTGGGCAAAAGCTTCAGCCTCTATCCACTTGGAGAAGTAATCAGTCATAGCAAGCATGAAAACTTTTCCGCCAGGTGCCTTAGGGAGCTTACCAACTATATCCATACCCCATCTCATAAATGGCCAAGAGGAGGATATAGGATGCAAAAATTCAGCTGGTTGATGAAGGATATTGCTGTGTCTCTGACAAGGATCACATTTCTTAGCATACTCCACAGCATCTCTCTTCATAGTTGGCCAATAGTATCCTGTCCTCAGGATCCTTGAGAATAATGCCCTGCCCCCAGTGTGGTTTCCACAATCTCCTTCATGGAAGTCTTTTAAAACTTCTTGGATTTCAGGATCCTCAATGCATCTTAAATATGGTCCTGTAAGAGATCGTTTATACAACATATTATTTAAAATTGTGAATTGAGATACCTTAATTTTGAAAGCCCTAGGGTTTTCTCCTGTAGGAATCTCTCCATGTTGTAAGTATCTCATGACTGGGAGGATCCATGATCCTGAATGAGATTGAGTATCCTCACTAGGGATAATTGTAGAATCCTCTCCTATTTCCATAGCCACATGATCCTCGATGGCAGGAGCCAGGATATGGATAATGGGGATACTTATATCCTCCAGGATCTTCAAAGATGATCCTAGATTAGCCAATGCATCAGCTTCTGCATTTTCTTCCCTTGGTACCTGTGTCAAACTAAAGGAAACAAAAGAGAGTGCCAATTCTTTGACTATCTCCAAATATTTGGTTAGCTTTTCACCTTTAACAGCATAGGATCCATTAAAGTGATTAGTGATTAACAAAGAATCTACATGTACCTCAAGATACCTGATCCTCATATGCTTAGCAATTTGCAAACCAGCTATCAAGGCTTCATATTCAGCCTCATTGTTAGTAGTTTGGAACTCACAAGCTATAGAGTGGGGTATTATGTCCCCCTGTGGCAATTTTAGTAGTATTCCAAGCCCTGTTCCTTTGACATTTGAGGATCCATCAGTATAGAGTATCCAAGGATCCTTGGTCTCCTCTAGCTGCTGGACCTATAATTCAGCTTCCTTTTGCAAATCACTACTGAAATCTGCCACAAAGTCAGCTAATGCTTGGGATTTAATGGCTGTCCTGGGCTCATATCTTATATCATATGCACTAAGCTTCACTGCCCACTTAGCCATCCTTCCTGACATTTCAGGTTTCCTGAGGACATTCTTAATTGGAAAATTAGTTTTGACAATAATGGCATGAGTTTCAAAATAATGTCTCAATTTAGTAGATGCCATAATTAATGCAATGATAAGTTTTTCTAAGTGTGAATACCTGGATTCAGCATCAAGTAAACTCTTACTTACATAATAGACATGATGTTGTGTACCTTCGTGATCCTTAACAAGGACGGCACTTACTGCTTTTGAGGATACCGCAAGATATAAGGATAACACATCTCCTTTTTCTGGTTTCATCAAGGCCGGGGCCGAGGATAGGTAATCCTTAAGAGCTCTTAGGGCACTTTCATGCTTCTCAGTCCACTCGAATTTCTTGTTCTTCCTTAGGATATCATAGAATTCCTTGCACTTTTCTGAGGATTTGGATATGAATCTGTTTAAAGCTGCAATCCTGCCTGTTAACCTCTGAACATCCTTAGCATTGGCAGGGGACTTGATGTTCACTATAGCTTTGATTTGTTCTGGACTGGCTTCAATGCCTCTCTTTGTCACCATATATCCTAAGAATTTACCTGCTTTAAAACCAAAGTGACATTTTGAAGGATTAAGTTTCATGTTATATTTGTCAAGGATATTGAATGCTTCCTCCAAGTCCCTTAGGTGATCCTCAGCCTTTTTGGATTTTACCACCATATCGTCTATGTAAACCTCCATAGTTTGTCCAATCTGATCCTTGAACATTATATTCACTAGCCTTTGATAAGTTGCACCTGCATTTCTTAGTCCACATGGCATAGCAATATAACAGTATATACCAGTTGGAGTCATAAAGGCTGTATCCTCTTGATCGGATGGTTCCATCTGAATTTGTTGAAATCCAGATGAAGCATCCATAAAAGTTAACAGTTCATGACCCGCAGTTGCATCCACCATGGAGTCAATGTGGGGTAATGGGAAAGGATCCTTGGGACATGCCTTATTTAAATCAGTGAAATCGACACATTCCCTCCACTTTTCGTTTTTCTTTTGAACAACAACCACATTGGCCAACCATCTTGGATACTTGACCTCTCTAATCATACATGCTCGGAGTAATTTCTCTACCTCCTCCTGGATAATGGCATTTCTTTCTGGTGCAAATTTCCTCCTCTTTTGATGGATTGGTTTGAAGGACCTATCAATGCCAAGTTTGTGAGTGATTATATCTTTAGATATGCCTGTCATGTCTTCGTGTTTCCATGCAAAGGTAGTCTTTCTCCTTTTGAGGAAGGATATGAGGTCTTCCTTCATTTCGCCAAGGATCCCTGATCCTATATAAACTTTAGATTCAGGATCATCATGATCCATAAGGATTTCTACTACATCCTGCTCTCTTGCCTCCAAGACATCCCTTGGAGGATGCTTTAATTGCTATTGCTCCTTTGACTTTGAGGCTGGTTTCATTGATGAGGTGTAGCAGTTCTTAGCTTCTTGCTGATCACTATCAATCTTCACTATTCCCCAAGGACTAGGAAGCTTCACACATTGATGATAAGTGGATGGGACTGCCTTCATGTCATGTATCCAAGGCCTGCCAAGGATAACATTACAACAAGATAAACAGTCAATAACACAAAATTTTTGGTAAGAATGTAGGCCTTCGATATAGATTGGGAGTTTAATGTCCCCCCAGAGTATTCTTAGTCTCGCCACTGAATCCCACGAGCACAGAGGATCTTGGTATGATATCGGATTCAGGAATATTCATCTTCTTGAGGACATCAAGCTGGATAATGTTCACAGAGTTTCCTCTATCTATAAGGATCCTGCGAACAAAATGGTTAGAAATAAAAAGAGTGATAACCAAACCATCGTGATGAGGATCCTGAATGTCAACACGATCATCCTCATCAAAAGTTATGACTTTTCCTTCGGAGACACTGGATGTTCGAATGGGTCTATCTCCATTATCCATCTTGGTTTCCTTTGCATGTCTTTTAGCTGCAGAGAAGGATGTTCCACAAATGTCTGATCCTCTAGAAATAAAGTTTATAACTTGTGCATCTGCTGGAGGGGCTGGAGCCTTCTCTGGGATCCTTTCAGGATCCTGAGTCCTTGACTTCTTTCTCCCCAATAATTCTTTCAAGTGCCCCTTGCTCAACAAGTACCCAATTTCTTTTCTCAGTTCGATGCATTCTTCTGTGAGATGCCCAAAATCTTCATGATATGCACACCACTTTGACTTATCTTTAGTTGCAGCTGGTCTGTCATTTTTCCTGGGCCATCTAGCTTTATCACCTAAATTCTGCATCGCAAGGATTAGTTCATTGTTATCAACAGAAAAACAATATTCAGAAACTAGAGGATAATCCTCATCATCCTCTTCTTGTTCAACAGCATGCACATTCTGGTTATCAGATTTGTTATAGGATCTGAACTTGTTGTTCTTGAATGAGGATCCTTGCTTCTCTTGCTTTGAGGATCCTGCTAACTTCTCCTGGATCCTTTTGTCATCCTTTAGCCGGATGAACCTAAGGGCCCGGGTTCTTACCTCATCTAGATTCCTGCATGGTGTCATAACAAGATCATCATAGAATAATGAATCCCTAAGCAATCCCATTTTAAAGGCTTCAACAGCCGTAGCTATATCCAGGTTAGGAATATCTAACGATTCTTTACTAAATTTAGTGATATAATCCCTTAATGATTCATTATGACCTTGGGTTATCCTATACAGATCACTAGTTAAACGCTCAAATTTTCTACTACAAGAAGACTGGTTATTAAATAGGTTAACTAGATTAGCAAACGAGGTAATAGAGTAAGGGGGAAGACTTAGCAGCCATTTAAGAGCCGATCCAGTAAGAGTGGATCCAAATCCCTTGCACAGACATGCTTCCTTTAACCCTTCTGGGATGGGATTGATCTCCATCCTTTCCCTGTACTGTGCTATGTGTTCTTCAGGATCTGTTGAACCGTCATACAACTTCATGGTAGGCACGTGGAACCTCTTGGGTATCTCAGCATCACAGATTGGTGGTGCAAAACGAGATATCTTGTGGCTTGCATCTGCAATCTCCGGGATAGGCTTGACCACTCCTGGGACACTTGATATCATATCCTTTAACTTTTGCAATTCTCTGGCCATGGCATGATTGATACCTGTATCCTGCATAAGGCCATGGTTAGTGGTATAAGAATTATTGAAAGTGTTACCTCCCATTGGGTTCAAATTAGGAAGAGCGGATGTGAATCCATAATGTTGGGGCTCTGGAATGACCGATGGACCAGTAGAAGCAATGGTCTGCATTGGAATAAAATCTCCCTGATGGATATCAGAACTCCCTTATTGCAAACTCCTTAAGGATCCCGGAATCTGGAAGGATCCATGAAACTGAGAGGATCCTTGAACCTGCGAGGATCCTGGGACGTAGGAAGATCCTTGAACCTGGGAGGATCCTTGAAACTGAGAGGATCCTTGAACCTGGGAGGATCCTGGAACACAGGAGGATCCTTGAACCTGGGAGGATCCTGGGACATATGAGGATCCTAGAACCTGCGAGGATCCTTGAAACGGCCAGAACCCTTGAATCTGCTGCGCTCCTGAGTATCCTCCTGAGCTTACGAAGGATCCTATATGCTGATGATGGGATCCTGCTGGTTGGAAGTGAAGCCTGAGTCATTGCTGATGATCCGTAATGCACTCCTTGTGGTCCTCCCACATATTGAACGTCTGGAACCACTGAAGGCTGAGGAGTTATAACCGGAGTATCGAAATTCAAAGATCTGGGCATCAGTGGGGAATGATCCTCTGCCGATCTCTTCTGTTTCTTGATGTCTCCAATTTCTCTAAGAATCCTTTCATTGGTCTTATCCTGCTGCTGTATATGCTCCTTCATCTGCAAAATCAGAGTAAACAAGTCACTAGTAGTGGGAGTATAAGAAGCAGAAGAAGTGGGAGGTTTTGAGAAAATGGGAGTTGGTTTCTTCTCGGCATTTTTCTGAGGTCCAGAAGGTGGTGGAGGCAAAGGTGGAATGCCCTGGGATGAATTGACTGCAGACATCGCACTGGAGGTGTTCTTTGATTATGAAGCCATCTGCTTGGATGTAACGAACCAAAATGATCACAAAAATGAGAATTTCTTAGGAATGAAGCACCAATTGCCCCACGGTGGGCGCCAAACTGTTTTGGTCAAAAATCAGACGAGGATGATGCAACCAAACTCTCTATTACGGGGTATGATGCTTGAATTGGTTAACAACAATGAGGATCACTCAGAAATGAACTGCACAGGAGACACAAAGATTTATACGAGGAAAAAGCCCTTGATCAATGAATGATCTCCGGCATAAAAAACCTCGGGTGATGGAAACTACCGATCACCAACTCAAATTAAACAATAATCCTTTTACAACTTCGGATGATAGCGAGCTAAGTACAAGGATCACTATAGTGTATCGTGTAGAAATGTATGAAAAATGCTAAGTGTTTTGCCGAGAGCTGGTGAGTGCAGTTGTATGAGTGTGTGTAGCCAAAAATAGCCAAGTGTTCTAAAAAAATAGCTCGCTACCCCCTTCAAATTAGAAAAATATCTAGCCTACCTAACTGTCCGCATTTCGTGCCTTCTCCCCACGTTCTCCATAACGTTCACAATGGTCAAGCACGTGATGAATTGAAGGGAATATGCTCCAGGAATATCGCCATGACCAAGTCCAAGCCGGTACTCCTGCAAAACAATACCGAATTCAAAGTGAACAATCATTAGTATAGGGATCCTTAGGATGATCCATGATCCTGATCCTGAAGTACTTCTGAGGATCACTAATTGTCACAGAAGTAAGGATCACCAAACATGATAACACTTGAGGATCACAGGTCATTAAGAAATCCTCCCCTAACAAATAGTGTAAAGAATAAAGTCAAAATTGATGGTCAACTCTCCAAGTCATCTGTTGCAATGTTGAAGGTTTATAGTTGGAGGTTGGTTTCTGTCATTATTGATAGTTTAGAAGATTCAAGTAGTTTTTGATAAATAGATAAGACTTATGGGACTGTTTGTGTAGATCTGAAAGATAGTTTGTTAATTCTGTTAAGTAGGATTGGGGACTAGGGCTTATAAGAGCCGAGATCGAATCAGTAGTGAGTAGTTCAATTCATTGTAATTTCATTTCTTTCATTCAATCGTTCATCAATAACAGTCGTTGATTTTTGTTTTCTGGGTTCAGTTTTTTCTAAGATCTTTAACAATTGGTATCAGAGCCATTGGTGGCTCGATTCTAGAAAATTGATTATCAATTCCGCAATCAGAGAACAAGAATGGTGTTAACTAAGTTCGAATTGGAGAAATTTGATAGGAAGAATGATTTCAGTCTATGGCGTGTGAAAATGAGGGCTCTTCTGGTTCATAATGGTGTTGTTGATGCGCTGAAAGGAGAAGATAAACTTCCAGTTGATTTAAATGATAAAGAGAAGAAGGATATGCTTGAGAAGGCTCATAGTGCAATTATATTGAGTCTTGGTGTTTGAGTTCTTCGTGAAGTATCAAAAGAAACATCTGCAGCAGAGATTTGGACAAAGTTGGAGTCATTGTACATAACGAAATCTTTGGCCAATCGACTTTACTTGAAGAAGAGATTGTATACGTTTCATATGTCATCAGGAAAGAGAGTCTTGAAGATCATACGGACGAGTTTAACAAATTGATCTTGGATCTTGAAAACACAGAAGTGGTACTGGATGAAGAAGATCAGGCTATTATATTTCTCACATCTCTACCATCATCATATGAGCAATTTATGGATACTTTGATGTATGGTAGAGAGTCATTATTCATGGAAGATGTGTTGTCTGCCTTACATTCAAAAGAATTGAAAAAGAGATCAGATTCTAAAGAAGAAGGTGGAGATGGATTGTTTGTGAGGGGAAGACCAGATCATAAGAATTTCAGTAGCAGCAGCAAGAATTCTAGATCAAGATCCAAATCAAGGTTCAAAAGGAGGTGTTTTGTGTGTAATTCAAAAAAACACTTCAAGAAATTGATTTTGGACTTTTGGGATCCAACGAGATTGACTTCAACCCAATATGATTGGACTTTTGCTAGCCTAAATAGCACTTAGTTTTAAATACGTTTAGTAGGTATTTCTAAAAAAACTTAACTGATTTGGAGATAGGAAAAAATAATTATAAATCAGGCCCTAGTAATTATAATACTAAAAACTTAAATTTCATAAATTGGCAAGGTACATAAAACTAACCTGGAATCCATGGATTCTCATCGTCAACAGTATATAAGCACAGCAACATTACGAAGATAGCCAACAAAACCAGTGTGATCACGAACCCTACGCTAGTAAGGTCATTTTCACCAAGCATTTTCGGAAGCAGATACTCCAAATTGTCCTTTTGAACTATAATCGTACCAATGTAAGTCGCCTGCAAATGCAATAACATTATTTAAAGTCTAAAGAACCAATCCAACTATGTTCATGTGTGTACCACATATTGTCTCCAACAAAAAATAATTTTTAGAACGGTTCACTTTAACCCAAACGCATTTTATTAACCTCTTTGGAACCATACCTATCTTAACCCTTGTTACCTAACCTAACCCGATAGCATTTTATAAAGCTTAACTATAAGTAGGGGGCAAACGAGCAGAAGTTATTAAAGAAATATTAAATTAATCGATAAAGACATTAAAATTTAAAAAAGAGTTAACTGCCATTTTCGTCCCTGTGGTTTGGTCACTTTGGCCATTTCAGTCCATTTTTCAAAAATGCGCCATTTTCCTCCCCGACGTTCTGGAAATGTGCCATTTCAGTCCAAAAATCATAACCCAGTTAAGTCAGTTAGTAAATAAGGACTGATTGTGTAAATTTGTAACATAAAGGACTGATTGTGTAAATTTGTAACACCACCACCACTAGCCCTGCCACCACCACCACTCCGCTGCCACCACCACCACCACCGCCACCACCGCCACCACAGCCACTGCCACCACCGCCACCACAGCCACACCGCCACCACAGCCACTGCCACCACTGCCACCACCACCATCAACGTCATCATCGTCATCATCTGTTATCATCATCATCGATCATCATCGACCTTCATCATCATCATCGCGATCTTCATCATCATCATCAGACCTTTATCACCAATTCTCCTCTTAATCGTTTTATACATTTTCTGGAACGTTTACGTGCAAAACGAAATGGAGGATGCAGACGATGGAAGTGGTCGATTTGCCTGAATTCGGATGAAGTTGCAGGTTCCGGTGAAGTTGCAGGTTCCGGTGACCGGTTTCGAATCTGCCTGAATTCGGATGAACGATGATGTTGTAGGTTGTGGAGATACAATGATGATGTAGATGATAGGCGGTGGTAGTCGGAGAAGATGGTGATGATGTGTTTCGGAAAAGATTCGAGAATAGAGATGATGTTACGGACAAGGAGTGGTGTTTCCGATATGGAAGTAGCTGATGACGATGATGAAGATATGGAGTTTTGAATCTAAAGTGTTTCGGATCAATGGGAGAAGGAGTTTTTGAATCTGAAGTGTTTCCGGAACCTGCAACTTCATGTATCCGTCATCGAAACTTGCAACTTCACTTCTCCGTCATCTTACCATCATCTCCGTTCACCTCCATCTTCCGTTTTGAAACCTCCATTGGTGTATCTCCGGTTATGTATGGAATGGTGGTTCGAAGATTGGTGTATCTCCGGTGGTAAGACGTGGTAGCAGGTCGGGTTATGTATGGAATGGTGGTTCGAAGAACTGTTGATGATGATCAACGTGATGATTGACGATGATGATGAACTCTTGATCGCACAAGCCAAAGATAATCGCACAAGATCCCGTAGTCGCGGTGGTGGCAGTGGCTGTGGTGGCGGTGTGGCTGTGGTGGCGGTGTGGCTGTGGTGGCAGTGGCGGTGGTGGCGGTGGTGGCTGTGGTGGCGGTGGTGGCGGTGTGGCTGTGGTGGCGGTGTGGCTGTGCTGGCGGTGTGGCGGTGTGGCTGTGGTAGCGGTGGTGGCGGTGGTGGCGGTGGTGGTGGTGGCAGCGGAGTGGTGGTGGTGGCAGGGCTAGTGGTGGTGGTGTTACAAATTTACACAATCAGTCCTTTATGTTACAAATTTACACAATCAGTCCTTATTTACTAACTGACTTAACTGAGTTATGATTTTTGGACTGAAATGGCACCTTTCCAGAACGTCGGGGAGGAAAATGGCGCATTTTTGAAAAATGGACTGAAATGGCCAAAGTGACCAAACCACAGGGACGAAAATGGCAGTTAACTCTTTAAAAAAAGAAAAAAGAATTATGAAAAACAAAAATAAACAATAAAGGTAATATGGATTAAAAAAAGAAGTATGTTAAAAGTAAATATAATAATAAAGTATTATAATATTAAAATAATAAAATATTAAAAAATATGGTTTTAAAAAAGAGAAAAAAAAGAAATATGTTAAAATATTAAAAAACTATATATTATTATAAATTTAAAATTACTATTGTACATGTATAATATGTTTTCACCGTGTACAAATTACATATAAAGGAATATCCACTTACATAGGACATCAGGCATGTAAACACCTGAAAGAGGAAAAAAAATAACTCATTTAGTTCATGTTGTTAGTTGTATTGTTAAATAGTCAAAGTAGAGTTACTTACAACAATTAGTTGACTTCCCCATGTGGGGTATGCAAACTGCCCAAGGCCTTCATAATTAAGAATTTGAGGATTATCCCTTAAACATTTGGCTATTAGCATGCAGCTCAGATAGGCCATCATCGAAACGAAACAAAGGACTATAAGGCTGAGCCACCCTCCATCCCGCACAGCAAACGGAGCGGACTCAAACGACGTCCCACAGAACATGTAAATCCCTTCAACATGAGTATATAACTTAGATATGCAATTTTTATGTTAAATTATTTTTCAAATACTCGCTGATTACATACCTATAAGAATAATTTTCCAGTTTTGAAGATATTGTTGTGTTTCTTCTTCACGGATTACTTCACTTTCATTAATGTGTTGACCACTTACTTCATGAATTCCTTCACCTTCATTAGATGGTCCACTGCCTTCTTCATGGTTGTCCAGGGAACTTTGTGTCGGGGTGAGTTCAAGGTCACCAGGAACATGATGTGTTGTTGGGGATTCGGGAGGAGTGAAGTATTGTGTTTCAATATTTGGTGTCACTCCGATCAAGGGTACTTGTGCGTTTTCTTCTGCATCTCCAATTCCTAGCCATAGTAGCACGTTTGCGTACCATCCCCAAAAAGAATTGATAACATCTTGCAACACCGGATGCATCTTTCCTTAATTTTGGTAATTTCCCGATAAAGAAAATAGAAAAATAAATCTCATTAGTACTAAGATAGTGTTTGATATGCAGGGATGAGAGGCGTAATGAAATGGACTATTACAAGTGAATGAAAAAAATATGTGTTTGATTGGTTAAGATAATGAAATCACCTCCCTCAAATGCATTCCATCCACACCTCTTGTTTTTTATTCCATTCCTTCCCTCACCTTTATCACCAACATCTCCCACCACCTCCAACACTAGTAAACCACCACCGCCGCCACCACCACCCGTCGCCACACTACGTCGTCGACCACTGGCACCACCGCCGATCATATTGCCGCCACCCGTCGACGCCACCGCCACAACCACTCTCCGCCATCGAACACCGGTGCCACGGCCACCACTATCCTCCGCCACCAAACACTGGTGCCACCGCCACCAGCCGACCACCACCACCCTCCGCTACCAAACACCTGTGTCGTCGCCGCCACCAATCTCCGCCGCCACCACCACCCGCCGTTGTTGCCACCGCCGTCGCCGACCACCCCCACCCTCCGCCACCACACTGGCCCCACCGCCCCCCTCCGCCACTGAACACCGGCGTCGTCGCCGCCACCGACCGGCACCGCTATTGACCGACGCCACCACCCGCAACCTCCACCCATCGCCGATTTTATTCCTTCTACCAAACAACACGAGGTAATGATTCATGCCATTCCCGCATAGTAACCACACAAGACCATGGAATGGAATGATCTATTTCATTTCTTTTTCCATTCTCCTAAACCTTAATCCTAAAGGATCAAGAATTTGTTCTCCTAAACCTTAATCCTAAAGGGTCATGAAGACTATATCATGAATTTCTTCTCCTAAACCTTAATCCTAAAGGATCATGAATTTATTCTCCTAAACCTTAATCCTAAAGGATCATGAAGGCTATATGTATACTTATCAACTGTCTATCTGAAGACTATATGTATACTTATCAACATGTAAAAGAAACACATATGTAAATTTACAAAGAGTGGCAAAGCCAAAACTAGAGTCACAATAGTTTCTTCTTTACGATTCTAGGTATACAACATAATATAACACAAATTAATTTGTTTTACCAGTCTATATAAAAGAACAAACGTATTATTGTTACACAAATTAATGTTAAAACCATTGAAAAAGGATTTATTTTTTTAACTTGCAAAAATGTTTTCCAAACAAAGTACAGATAAAAAAAAAACAAATAAAGTTATAAGTCTCGAATTAAAAATAATTGGCATGGGAGGCTTTGATGGTGTGCGGGGAGGACCTCCGCACAAGGCCCACGATTTCGAGAGGCATGCGATTTAAAAAAAATCCGATACGTATATGTTATTTTTTTAAATAGTAAATACATACCACTTTCAATATAGGTCCATTTACAAATATTTTTTATGGTTTATGTTAAAAGTAATATCTTAATATAATATTTCAGTTTTATATTTTACAATTTACTGTTGTTTTTGATCTTGTATATGAGATAGCTAAACATGAGGGCTCATGTATGTGGACTGGTCATGTGCTGTGGATAAAAGAAATGGGCTGAATAATGGGCTGGTAAAAAGGATGGATTGCAGATTGTTTGGCTGGATTTGTTCGTGGGCTTTAGGGTGTGCGGATCTGCTGGTATATAAAAGAAATGCAAGTCCCCGAATGAAGAGAGGAAAAAAACCAGAAGATGTGTTTCTAGAATGGTTTCTTGTTCTTATCTATTGTTCATCCGGTTTACTCATCTTATTGGTAGAGTTCTTTTCAGGGTTTGGTGGTATTTTTTGTTTGGGATTAATCTTCTAATAAAATTTTTCGTCGCTCGTTATCTTGGTGTTCCTGTGTACATCTGATTTTTTGACAGTTTAGAATTTAGCCCACTTGGAATTATGTTAATTAAGCCCAATACTGATTTGATCTTTTTTAAATAATAACAAAACATAGCAAAAGGACACATTTTTTCAATCTCGAACAGGGTACGTGAATTCTCTCATATAATTAATGCATGCATGCATGCAATAACCAAGATCCATTAGAAGTGCGTTGATTTTGGTTGGAAACTTTAATTAATTAAGGAGATGCAATTAAAACGTTAAAAATGGAATCAAAAGGGTAGCGATTTGTGAGATAATAGGATTGGGGATGATCCATATACTCAATACATACATGTTTAGAATGAGTATATACAACAAACAAAAAGTCTATATCCGTAAGTTCATACTCAATATATTTAATAAAAATAATCTAACTTTTCTTATTGTGTCATAAAATGTGGTTGTGTTGTATAGGCATTAAATGGATGTGATCGGTTAGCTTTGATAGCATGATAATACTCTACTAGTTCACTAGTGATCCAAATTTGCCATTCCAAAAAAATTAGTCAAACTTAATATAGTTCTAACCGTAAATACACATCTATCCATTATGGTGATTTGCCAACTATACATATATATAACTTAATTTACTTCCAAGTCTAAATAGTAGTTAAATACTACTTACGCGATCCCATGTATAACTCAGAAAAATAAACATTTAACGAGGTTTAGGTAGTAGTATTTTTGCACATTTGACCATGTTGTCAATCAAATATTTAGAGGGTGTGTCACAAGTCACTTACCCAATATTTTTTCTCTCTTGTCTTCTCACAAATAAATCATCCATAAAAACTTATCTTCTCTCTCCTACT
This sequence comes from Helianthus tuberosus, assembly GCA_030545235.1. Taxonomy (NCBI): domain Eukaryota; kingdom Viridiplantae; phylum Streptophyta; class Magnoliopsida; order Asterales; family Asteraceae; genus Helianthus; species Helianthus tuberosus. The sequence continues at coordinate 18,662 of JARYGA010044712.1, forward strand.
CTCTTACATGATACTCACAATTCAATCCATTTTTTTTCATTTTTACTCACATATATTACCACACCCTCTCTCCTCCATGTCACACCCACTCTCTTTACAAACACTAACAAATGCTTTCATAATTTGCCACATATTATTAGAATACTTAATATCAAATGAAATTTGATTGTTAATTTTGTCATCATCTCAACTGAGTGACGAATGAAATAATCTACTGTTTGATTACAATTTATAAGTTAACAAATAATAACATGATCACTAGGTAACTTGTATCTTCTTAAAATATATAAAAAAAAACAATTCCAGATGATTTTAACGTTATCTTAAACCAAAAGACGCTGTAAATCAATTTATAAATTTGTAAATGAGGGACTCAAAACAATAGCTGATTTCCAGTCCCGGAGTTAATGGAGACAGTACGAAAAGGTGGAAACCAACTCTCAGCGAAACCACCAGTACAGCAGCGACACCTACAGTCCGGCGAAACCTCCAGCAAACTCCGGCCCCGCGAAACCTTCTGCAAACTCCGGTCTGGCGGAACCTCCGGCAAACTACGGTCCGGCAAAACCTCCGGTCTCCAAAAAAACGAAGGCGAAACATGGAAGAGAACACACATACTGTCATACGAATATACGATTCACCAAATATATGATTGATATCATTAATGACCTAAATTTGTTCAATAACCTTATGGTGATTATGTACGATAAGAAGAAATCGCCGAATCTATAACCAAAAGTCTTCCATCAATAGAAAAATAAAGACGAACTCGATCCAACGATTACAGCGCACACACAGATGATAAAAATGTATAAACGATATACGGTTTGAAAGGTTTTGACTATAGAACAACCAAAAAAAATCATATAACGAACTGATTCACTCCTTGAGTTTGTTTTCAGATCAATCCAGAACATGCAATACGTGGTTTTCAGCACATACAAATGATGAACTTAATACTATACGTCCGATCAATCAATTTGTACGTAAAATAACTCATTCAATCAATCATGAACTCAAACAACTACTAAATACGAATTACAATCGTATAAATACTAACAAATGGAAATAGATAACTGTTAAGTTCAGTTCACATGCATTAACAGATTTCTTCAATGAAATCAAACAAGTTTAAAGACGGAAAAAAATGATAATCAAACAGTACTTATTACAGTAATGGATATCATTTCAAAGAAAAAGTTCAGTTCATGTACCTCAAAACCGAGCGAAGATTCAAGAACCAAAGAGAAACCGACTAATAACTTGCTTGAGGAGAAACCGACTAATAACTTGCTTGAGCAGCCATTGTGAGGTTCAAGCTTTGTGAAAAATCGTCCGCCATTGTTAAGAGTTTCAAGCTATTTCAAAAACTGTTTTAGAGAGAGGAGTGAGAGAGAATGTTTGTTAGAAAATTTGCAAAGTGAGAATGTCAGGTGCAAAATGTTATTGCCCAGCTCACGTGCTTAAATGGATTTGGATAAAAAACGTACGGAGGAATCATGATTATTTACTGGAGTTTATATTTTTATCAGGTTGTTAACCAAAGATAATATCGGGAAATGGATTTTGGGATTGTCAATAATAACTAGGGAATATATTGTCAAAGGATTCAAGTGAACCAATGAAAATTTCGTCGCGATTTCAAAATTTCGGGGTGTCATTGAATTGAAGTCAGGTCAAGAGAAATGAGGGTTTGCATGCTTCCTTTATTAATCTAAGAATGGATTATTAATGAGTCTATGTCGAATAAAAAATCATATTTGAGTGGAAACGTTGAAGTTATCCTAAAACAAATAATTCAAGGTTTTAACTTAAGGTGTTATTATGTTGGTTTGATAATGGGGAAATGGGATAAGATTAATCGTGGGACAGATTGCGATTTGCGTCATGAAGAAGGCTTGCTCCAATGAGGGTTTTAGAGGTATTAAGGTGTCTCATAACGGGCCTCTCTTATCCCACTTGCTCTTCGCCGATGATGTCCTATTTTTGGGAGAACAGGGTCATACGAATACGCTTATGCTTAAGCGCATCCTTAGATGCCTTTATCTGGTTTCGGGCCTAAAGATAAACATTCGGAAATGTAGCGTGTTTGGTATTGGAGTGGACCATATGGAGGTGGGTCTAATGGCTTCATGCTTGGATGTAAGGCGGCGAAACTTCCGTTTATTCATCTTGGGATCCCGGTGGGAGGGAACATTCACTTGATTAAAAGTTGGGATTTGGTGGTGGAAAAATTTCGAAATCGGTTATCTCTTTGGAAGACGCGCCAACTCTCTATCGGGGGAAGGATAACGTTGTTGAAATCGCTCCAGAACGCTCTTCCAACATACTATTTTTTCCTTATTTCGCACTCCGGTTCAAGTGTTAAAAACTCTTGAAAGGTTGAGGGGTATTTTATTTTGGGTAGGTAACGAAGAAAAGAACAAAATGAGTTAGATGGCTTGGTTGAATGTTATCCCTTCCCGTGAGCAAGGGGGAGTTGGGATAGACTCTCTTAAAGATTCCAACATTGCTTTGCTTGCAAAGTGGTGGTGGCATTTCAAAAACGGAGCAAGGTGTCACAGAGTTACTTCTGACTCACGTGTAGCGACTTAGACTCGATCTAAGTTAAGCTTTTGTGCCCAACGATGATATGGTTTTGTAGGGATCAAGTGATGATTACAAGTGTTGCTTACAAAGAAACAACTTAGTATTGATTACAAGAGAGTTTACAAGAGTGGGTTACTAGTACAAGTATGTAAACTTGCTATGATGTTGGGTGATCTCCAAATGAGACCCCTTTCACCTATTTATACTAGCTAACTACTAGTTCTAGAGAATTCTCTAACTAGAGAATTCTATACAAAATATCTTGGATTTTTATGTGCTACCTTCTAGAATGTTCTTTCAAAATATCCATGCTTTCTAAGCGATTTCATGGTCTTTCTAGAGGATTCTTGGATGCGGAAATATCAGCCCTTTCTAGATCTTTGAAGGCTGATCTAGAACCTTTCGATGGTTCCAAATCGTTCCAGCAACTTGTAGGCTGTTCCGGAAACTTCCGAGCAGCCCTAGACACCTCTTTAGTGTTCTGGAATCTTCCGGAACTCGCGAAAAAAGTTTTATATTTTGGCGGATTGTGACAAAGGGGTCCTTTAGAGGAATGTGGTGGGTGCGATTCATACCGGTTTGCGTCATGTGAATTCATTCCGAGGAAGTTAACTTTAGCTGGGCCGTGGAAGCTAATAGTCAACATCAAATTCGATCTCGGTAATATTGGCTTGGACCTTGCAAGTTCTATCACAAGCTCGTTGGGGAATGGGAAATCGACTCTTTTCTGGATAGATTTGTGGGTGGGATCGTGTCCTTTAAGATGCATGTTTTCTCTTCTGTTTGCGTTGGAAAAATTTAAGATTTGTGTTGTAGCGGATTGTGTGGGTCTTCATGCGGGTGGAACCGTTTGTAACTAGGAATGGCCAAGGAGAAGACTGAATTCAGCAGAGTATGCTGAATTTCAGCAACTTTTGGACCTGCTGGGGGCTGTTACTCTGGACCTAAACGAAAAAAAATGTGTGAACAAATTTTTCCCAGACTTCTGTCATCTATTCTTGGGTTCCGAAAAAGGCATGTTTCGTTGTTTAGAGAGCGATTCTGAATCGTCTTCTCAAAGCTCACTAGTATATAGCTAGCTCACTAGTATATAGCTGACATCATTTGAGTATGCATGCCACATGCAATCAATGACATACTCTTAGGAATAGAGAAAAGACAACTGAGATCTGAAGATCTAGAAGTTCCTAGATGTGGAATATTGTAAATAAATAATATGTTGTACTCAGACTATTATAAGTTTTAATGAAAGTTCAGTTTGCTTCAGCTGTAAGCGTATCAGTTGTGCATACTCACCCGGGTTACGGGTGGGGTGTTACAGTAATCGACCGGTTCTAAGCGTGCCTTTTCCTCTGGGTCCAATTGGTGTAACACCCTTGCTGTTATTTTACTTATTTCGTATAATTTACGAAAACGAACATGTAATATTAGTTTCATATACATGGAAAATACTGGTAAATTAAATCTTTTCTTGATTTTTAAAACATTACAACATGATTAGTATAAATTCGCCGTTTAAAAATAACGACAAAAACTATGTGCGGAAGCGTGTAACTTGATCGTGTTCGGTCCTTCTTTTTGCTTGATCGTCATTCGGCATTCCAAGATGTACCTACATTTCATAGATCATGAAATGGTTAGTCATACGAGTTTATAACGTATTTAATCAAGTCCGAATATCAAAAAAAAAAAACGAACAACAAACAAATTTTTGCCAGTTATTGAGCCTGTAGCGTGGCACGATGTGGAGGTCGATCCCATTTTAAAGTTATAAGGTCGATCATAATGTGGAGGTCGGTATTGATGGCTAAACTGGTTCGACAATTCAGTCTTCTTGAACCCGTCTACGAAATTACTCTGAGAGCTGTGTATGAAGGCGTTTTATTTAGACAGAACGGCAATGATGCAGTCGTGAATGTGAAGAAGAAGTTGGAATATGTGCTAGACGTGTACGAAACGCAACTATCGAAGAATGAAAGAGCCTTGTTTGAATATGGAAGTTCATGGTGCTTTTCCATCAAATTCTTCTGATTACGTGCTCGTGGTGTTTTTGTCATGCTTCTGATTACGAGAGCATGTAATCCTAAGAGAAGGTGATGGTTCTCTGTATCTTTTGCACATTCTAACTGTACGTAAGGTTCTTGACAACTAAAGCAGTGTGCGATCTTTCTGATTCTTTTTACTTTTCTGTCACACGTTCTTTATGTGTTAGGCACTCTTTGGACTGGGCTAGACGGACCAGGTTGATATCTATATTGGATGTGTTCTTTGTTGATCTTGTTTTTAGTTTGTTGCTAGTACTCTGTGAAGCCATATAGTGTTGATTTTTTTATATATATTTTATGTGTTCTAGTATGCATCCATCCATGACTTTTTAAAATATATTTTTCAGGCTTCGTTATGATGTTATTAAAGTCATGTGACTATGTTATCAGATGTGTATTGTATCTGATGATTTTTGAACAATCATGTATTCCATTAGTTATTGGAATCGCCGTGTGATTGTTTTTTGTAAAGGTTATGCTATCTTGAAGTCGTATTCTTCGATAGTGTTTACCTTTATCTCACTGGTCTAGGATTCTAAATGTTTTGAGTCTGACCGTAGTGAGGTTTGTGTAGGATCATCGTGTTGGTGATCTTATTTGTTTCTTATTCGTCTCTTTGAGACTTCGTTGCCGATCGTAGTGATGTTAATTCACTGGTCTAGGTGATGCTTGGTTTTTCCTTCCTCACTGGTCTAGGGTCGTTTGCAGATTCTTCATGTTGTTGAGTCTAGTCCCGTTAGATCGTAGTGTTGGTTGCTATCAGTTCTTTGTGAGCTACACTTATGTCATCTGGTCTAGTCTGAGTGTTCATCAGCTTGGCATTGTTTTGTGTGTTCATCTATTTACTTAATTTCCATGTTCTGTTCAAAAGCAAGATTGTAAATTCAGTTTGATAATACAAAGTTAATTGCATATCTTTAGTCTTGTTAGATTTGTCAAAAGGTTTCAATATTTGTCAAAATGGAAAATAAAGAAAGGATTTGATAATATGTTTTTGTCTTAACATATGTTCTTGATCAACATTGCTAGTAGTAACATTTTCATGTTTTATCATTGTTCTCAAGTCTTTGTCTTGGATTGTGTAATTGTTGGTGCACTTGTGTCTGTACTTTGTCTGTATTTTGTCTTATTACGGAACGATGTCTTTGTTAGTCCTGAAAGTTTGACCAAGTCAACCATCCTCCGGTTTGACTTGGCCAAACAGTCAACATTTTGGTTGTAATGTGTTTGAGTCGAAGGATGTACCATCGAAGGATTGCCTATATCCTTCGATGATGAGCTCGATAGATAGCATTCGATAGATGGACCACGAAAGATCCCATCTTTCGTGGTACATATGGATCCTTCGAGCTGTTTCTGGTCGACAGATGATCGTTCGACCAGTCTGCCTGATCCTTCGACCAGACCTGCTGTGTTGGGTATAAATACCCGTGTGTTGTGTTCATTTAGATAGTTCGAGAGTTAGACATTTCAGACAAAGTGAGAGCATTCTGTTTAGAGAACACACACACACGAAAGATAGAGAGAGTTTATAGAATACATCTGTAAACCTTGTGCTTGTAATCGAACCTTTCATACGCATTAATACAAGTGGTGTTAATCGTTGAATATTGCGTGTTGTGTTTATCATTGTGCTTGTTCTATCCCGGTTTGCATGCTAGCTTGGATTCCGCACTCGCTAGTGTGTTAGACATAACAAGGAATAGGTTAAACCTCAACCTCCGAGGGACCTACAAGTGGTATCAGAGCCTTGGCTCTTCTCCTTGTTAAAACCGAGTGTTTTCGGGTTGTTTTTCGGGTTTTAAAGTTCATATTTTTCTGGAAATTCTGCTCATAAATTCGAAATTTCTGGGTTTGGCTGCTAGTTCATCAGAAAAACCTTGCTTAAAACTGATTTGTGATTGGTTTGTTAAAGTTTTTTAATGAAGTTTGGAGCAAAACGGTGTTTCGGAAAGTTGTCGGCTTATCGGAAAATTCTAAGTTTCTGAAGTGTTCTTCAAATATTCATCCTATCTTCAAGTGTTCTTGATATTATCAACCTTTTAATCTTGGTCAATCTTTTGTCAAAAGTGTTTGTTGTCTTGAAAATTGTTAAAAGGACTATAATATTGCACACTTTATTGGGTATGGAGATGATTTGAAAAAGTAGGGTGTATGTCAGTAAAGATTGTGTAGCCGAAAGTTGTATTGAAATTGTGATTGGATTATTATATTGGTAAGACATCATATGGTTGGTGAATTGATCATACTTTGAGCCGAAAGTGGGAGTGCTGTGTCAGGTGGTTACAAAGTCAATGTGTCAGATCGCACAAGGTGTTTAGGTCATCTTTCGATCAGGGAAGCTTCGATAGATAACTATCTTTCGAACAATCCTTCTAAGTGTGAGACTTATCCTTCGATCCAGGGTATCTATTCGAAGGATATATATTCGAAAGATAAGGATATACATTCGAAAGATAAGGATCTTTCAAATTGTGAATCTTTCGAATTTGTGAATCTTTCGAATTTAACAAGTTTCTGTTTGTCTTGTCCTTCGTGCTTGGATCTTTCGGCTGGTCACTTATAACCTTTTTGTTGTTTTGAGTGTTATTTTCTGAATTCAATTTATCAAACATGAATCCAAGATGGAATACTCCGATAA
>JARYGA010044713.1:0-30955 GCA_030545235.1 Helianthus tuberosus
TGCCTTATCCAACGGGGTAACCATAGTAGGACACAACAAACTGAGCTCCTCATAACGATTCGTATACGCACGGTGTTCTCCCCCATCTTGTTTCAGTCGTCAAATTATCGCTCCAAAGCTCGAATCTCGTGACGGGGACAGAACTCTCTCATCATGAGAGCTCGAAGCTCTTCCCATGTTTATGCCATAGCCACATCAACACCCCTATCACGCATCACACCGTTCCACCATGTAAGAGCACGCTTCTCGAACACACTAGATGAAAACTCAACCTTACGCTCTTTCGGACATTGCACATGTCTGAATGTGCTCTCCAAACTTTCGAACCATTGCAGGAGCGCGGTTGCTCATTGAGACCCAGAAAACTTCAATGGCTTAGCCGAATTGAAGTTCTTGAAACTACATTGTGCATTATTGTTATTATTGTTGTTGTATAATTGATGGATCTGGGTTACTATGTTCGGAAGCATTGCAGCCATTTGTTGAGCGACAAGGGCTGTGACTTCTTCGTTGGTTAAAGGTTGTGCATCATGTCGATGAGGCATTGTCTAACAAGGAAACATGAGAAACGAGTGAGGTCGATAATTGGAAAAACAAAAGAGGTATTGAAAACATCGACAAAACACAAGGAAGGCGATCATTCATTTGTTACCTCGAACAAACAAACGACACGCAGTGACTAATCAAAGTAAATGGGTCATAATAATGTATCACCGAAGACATGCTCGACTATAAGTGAACACTCACCCCAAGAGTTCCCATGTAAGAGTGACTGGTCCGATACTGCGGATTTGTACGAACACTCTAGCCTTAGACAAAAAACTCAGGGTACAGGCATTCACCCTTCCAGTTTGCATGTGTTCACATTATTTAGACCCAAACTTTGATGAGATTTTGAAAACTAAGAGGGTTGAAAACCTTATAATCAATCATCCAAGGATAGATGATTAATTTTCAAAGCGGATTTGTTATTGTGTTCTCGTTGGGGTTATCACCTAAGGATAGGTGACGGTATTGTTTTAAAATCTAAACGCAAATCTTCTTGCGTTAGGGTCCTAGAAAGTTATAGTCTAGGTCAAAGCATTGCTAATAACCTAATTCCCTATAACCATTGGCTCTGATACCAACTCTTCTGTCACACCCGACCGCGTTAAAACAACGAAACCGCGGCGGAAACGTCGGGGAGTGTTGTAATAGAATTATTGTTTCACAACCATGGATACAAAAGTTTTGTTTTATTGAATTATTAAGTAATGTACATTGTCTTAAACCAAAACAAACAAGCTACACATCGTCTATTATTGTTATTATCTCACTAAGGCCACGTCCAGATCCTAAGTGAACACGCTTCCTAGCAATCAACATCATGCAACACCACCTGAAACATATGTAAAAACAAAGTCAGCAAAGAAATGCTGGCGAGCACATAGGTTTTAGGAGAGTATCAGATTCATGGCTCGTTTATATGTTGCAGTACCTTATTAGACTACAAGAGTCAAAAGTACAAACCTCGTTTTGAAAAGTGTATTGCAACATAATTAACCAACTCAAATCAAGTTGGTTATAGTTTATAAAATCTCGTAGCCATGATTCTTAACCCCAAAACATTTGTTTTAGTAAACCAAATTGTAAAATATCTCGTAAAAAGTCGTTAATAAAACTCGTATGGTTTATATAATTTCGAAAACCTCGTTATGTGACATCGTTTCAAAAATCGTTTCCCAAGTGAACTAAATAATGACACGGAATATAATATGATAAAAGCACTTATATATAAGATGTACCAGCGGTGTATCTACCATGCTTCTATCATGTTACCCCCGTCCCATTACCTAATCACAACCCAAAACCAATCGTTTATCCAATTCGTTTATCTCGTTTAAGTCGTATCAAATCATTTAACTCGTCCCAAATCGTTTTCGTTTTAACTGTGAAACTACTTTTGGTCGTCTCGTTAATAACATTCAAACCTTCGTGACTCGACTATCTCGAAACTCGCATTAACAAACCACCAAAGGGTAAGTTAACAATCATCAGATTCGGTCGTTACCTACATAACCCCCACACATAACCATGGGTGTAGTCTGATAACGGGATTTGTCAGATCCTATGGTACCATAACCTAATACTGGTTGGCTTGATCAATGTTAATGAATGTCATTCGTTATGTAACTACAACCATCAAGTTTGTTCACATTATCGAAATCGTTATTAGTTTAATATAAACCATTTAAATCGTTTTTGAAACCATCGTTTAAACCTCGAAATCGTTTAATAGATATGAATCACCCCAAAACAATTGAAAACAGTAAAATAGGGGAACTATGTACTCACATCGAAGTGCAAAGTATCCTCAATCTAAAGAACTCAACAAGCTCAATCAAACGAAGGAAACTTAAGCAGCACCTAATAATCGAATCACTAGTAAATAAATCGACACCTAAATCGGAAGATCGGATAGAATGTGGTCTTGTAAACCAAATGAGTATTGGAACTCATGTGATATGGTTTAACAAAGCCTACATTCTAAATCGGAACCTAATCTAAGTGCTTTCGACCCGTTACGACCCATTAAGGTAGCTTACGCTACTTTAACGCGTCGTTCGCGCAAAAGCGAGTTCGAGACGTCTAACTAGTCCTATGACAAGTATTATATGCCTAAACATGTTTGAATATGTTGCATAATCAGTTAAGTGGCAAATGTTTAAGTTACATATGCTTAAAATTCAATTATGCATGAAAAGGGCATTTTAGTCATTTTCCTAGGGCATATAAACTACCTATCACACAACTACTTAAATAGGTGACCATAAGGTATAACATCGGAAGGTTATTCCCTATGCAACTATGGTCACTAAACATGCTTGGTCGGATCCTAATGATCGACCAAACGGGTCGAGTTCGAAAGTCTAAGCGGTGGTTTAGACCGCTTGACTTACGACTTTAAACAAGCACTCAACTAAAAGTGAGGAGCTAAACATGTTGGAACATGTTTAACTAAGTTAGAAAACAGGTTTTGATATCAAAACAAAGTGTTTTGATACCAAGAGTAGTTTGGTTGCAAAATACGCTTAAACATGTTCCAACATAGTGACGAGTCGTAGTTTCGTCACTATGCCTAGTCAACGTGGTAATCAGTAGGTATAGTCACTAGGGACTATAACCATCGTGATTACGCTCACGTTGCGAAGTTCAAACGAACTTCGTGTTGACTAACTCGTGGTCAAAGCAGAAAGGCAAACACTGTTTGACTTTCACGCTCGAAAAGCGATAAAAGAACGAAAGAAGCTTACAAAGGGTCCAAGCTAGGGAGAACTTGATCTATAACACTCAGGTATGAAGCAAAGGCTTCAACTTAGAGCATTAAAATGATCAATGGTGCAGAAAATGGAAGGAGGGCATGGCTATTTATTCTTTTTGGTTCACCATTAGGATTATTCCTTGCTAAAGAGGGAATGATCTTGTCCATCCATGATGCCTCAGCTTACACGGCCCGCCAGGGCTAGTTTGGCAGAATTGCAACTTTGGTCCCTGCGCTTGAGAAACTTGTGTTTTGATGCATTTTTGACACGTTTAAGCCCCGTTAACCTCATTTCAAGGTTCTAAAATGAAGTTAAAGTATAGGGAACTTAAAATATGCTCAAAAACATCTCGGATGTCGGTTCGTTTGGTCGTACGGTCACGTTATTCGGTTAATTACGACGGAAGTCGTAACGAACGCGAAAACGATCCAAATTAAGCGACGAATAGAATTTTATCATGCAATCACTAAAATAAAATATTTTAGTGATTACATAAATTTTTGGGTGTCCGGATATATTCAGAACGTAAGATATGCGCGAAAATGCAAACTGATGCACTTTTTGATGCCTTTAGTCCCTATTGATCAAATAAGTTTATTTTAGCATACCGAACTCGTCAAAGCCTATTTCTAAGCTATGTAAAGGATATTTAGGGTATGTTTAACTTATGATCAAGTTCCGGAATGTTCGTTACTATACGAATCGGTATAGTATCGCAGTTTGACACAAATAGTCCCTACGATCGAACAAACTTGTTTTCGACACACCAAACCATCCAAAACTTATTTCTAAGTTATGTGAAGGTTATTTAAGGTATGTTAAGCCTATTTCACTATCCCGGAGTGTTTGTCGCGTTAAACTGACTGCGTTTACGCACCAGTTTCGTATAACTTTCTAGAAAGCGATTTAAAGCTCGAAATCGGAATCGAATCAAATCGTAAAATCATCAAACACAATTACACACATAATAACACCAAAAAATATTGTTTTATTAATAGTTAACATTGTTTTACATTGTACATCGATTACAGAGCACAGTTGTCACACTTTTTGTTAATAAAATGAGTTTAACATATGATTTGCATACCAAACCTTTCCTTACTGATATCATATGTTAAATAAAATATTTTAAACATTAAAGACTGATCAAAACTTCAGAATTTTATAAACATCTTGAATATCATCAAATATCGACTTTTACGATAATTAGGTGCATAGTATGGTTTAAAACCATATTTAACACCTAAGACTTTCTACCTACTGATTTTAAAAATAAATTTTAATACTTTAACAGTAAGTATAAGTCTTGAACTCAGACTTCCAAATTTGACCTTAAAAGCATATGTGAAATGACCAAAATGCCCCTATGGTGCATAGTTTGGCCATAAATGATTAAACACACATATGTATGATATCTTTCTGATGTAACTTGATAAAATAAATATTTTTACTGAATGTTTTAGACCAGAACCTCAGTTTACTATTAAATCTCTTTTATACACTTTAAAATGACCAAATTACCCTTTCGGGACTTAAATTGATCTTAAATTCATTTGGGGCATAATTATTGATATCCTACTGATATCACAACACATTTTAAGCATAATAACTTATGGAACTTGTACATGACTCATTTGGTTACCCGTTATGCATATACGCGTTCGGTACGGTTTATGTAACTAGTTTGCATGAATTAGCCGAAACGGGTCAAACCTTATCATTTTTACTTCAAAATCCAGAATGTATTTAGTTTACCCATTTTATACAAGTCTCCATACTTGTCGGGTCTAAATTACATTCTAATTCAGTCACCGCTTAATCTTGTGTTTCGTACCGTAAACTTTCCTTTAAAACTAACCGGTCTAAGTTACAACTTAAATAAGACCCGTTAGGAATCTAATAGATATTAAAACCTTCGTTCCAGATTAGGTGCCCAGTAAAAGCTCCCTACACTTGCTGATTAGAATATACGGCTGAGTATAATTTACATTTTTAGCTCAGGTAAATACTTTTAACTTATTTTTCCTTATACGGGCTTGGGATACGGTAAATTATTACCGCTTGGTCGGGTATTGAATATTTAATCGATTAGTGGTTAAATCATTGAGAGAACCCGTTTTAATCTGTCTTGTTTGATCAAAGCATTTGGGGGTTAATGACCGTGTCCTGGATATCCTCGGCTCATTCATTTGAAATGGCCACGACTTAAGCACGGGGTATAGGCATACACCTGACAGTTGCGTATGTAAAACGGTATCTCACTCGTGAGGAAACTTCTTGTGGGCTTATACTAGTGGTGTGTCTATTAATCTTGTCTTGACTTCTAACCCGAGCCCTGAATGTACGACAAACATATAAATCTGTATACAAGATTATTTTAAATAATTATCCCAAGTTATAAAAGAATTTTTATGCCTTGTGCATCTAAAACAATTTTCACAAATGTTTTTAAAAGAGTCAGTTAATTGTATTTACCAGTGTAAACTGACGTATTTTTCAAAAAGATTAAGTGCAGGTACTACACGAAATGGGCTGGAAGCTCCTGAGTATTAGTTAAAGAGTCTTGCAAGCTCTTAATACTTAAAGTCTGTTGAACAATATTTACTTTCTGTTTTAGATCCGCCTGTGGATCCACTTACAACCGTTGTGTAAAATTTTATCATACTTTTCTATTCGGTTTGTATTATTACTTTTAGACTTCCGCTGTGCATTAAACTGTGATCATTTATCGATGATGATATCAACTACGTCACGATACTCCCCACCGGGCCCACCGGTAATACATGGAAATATCGGGGTGTGACAGGTTGGTATCAGAGCCAACATTGAGGGAATTAAACACTAGCCTTTTATGTTTAATCTCAATGACACAGTTGCACATTCCTTGACTTTCGAGTCTAAGCAAAGGACCTAGGATTAATCCTAATCTTAATTGGTTTATATCTTTTTGTTGTTTCTTTTGTTTTGACAGGATCACAAACAAACATGCCACTAAGAGTGAGAGGCCGAGGAGGACGAGGATAAGCTCCAATTGTTACTAGGAACGACCACGAAGCCGGACCATCTCACCGGCGTACACCATCCGCATCATACGGATCAAGTCCTCATGAAGACTGGAGGACATACCTAGAGCCTGCGAGACGCTCTGTCTCGCTCAGCTCCTCACCATCCTATAATCATTCCTTTGGGCCGCAGCAGGAGGACGAGCCCAACGACTCTCACTATTCTTACATTCCTCTGCAACGATCGGGTTCAAGCCATTCCTTCCAGAACCAGACCCCTTATTTTCAGAGCCGGTTCAACCCGATGAACCAGATAGAAGAACCAGAGGGTCAAAACCCTTTGGGACCGGCCGACCATTTTCCGGAGTACCAAAACATGGATATCGACGAAGATCCAGATCCTGAGATGCCGCCATCTGGGACGCCGACGCATCCCATTGAAATATCCAGCAGATCATCCTTTCATGGTTCGCCTTACAGGGGACCTAATATCTGGGCCAAAAGATGGAGCACATACAAGTGGGAGTATACTCCCCCTCACCGCAACTCGCCACCACACCAGCAGGTCCCTTCTGAGGACCCACATTTTCAGGCGGTCACGCCGCCGCCACCACCAGCGTCAGAGCAGCCACCACCTCCCAAACCATTTAGGCGTAGAAGAAGTGCACGGATGTCCATGCGTGGGGGTTTTCACTTCAGCACCCCCAACACTCCCCCAACTACCTGCCACTCTATGAAGACCCGCAAATGGGTGGGCCTTCAAATGCTGTTACTGAAGTCGAGTCTGCACCAGTCGCACCAGCACTACCGCCCATGGGTTATGAAAACCCGATCCCTGCTTACCCATATGCAGCTAGGTATAACCCATTTGAGCAGCCAGCTTACTCGGGTTACAACTACAACAATGCCCCTGCCGTTGACCCATACATCGAGGCAGCAAACTGTCACACCCCGACCGCGTAAAACAACAAATCGCGGCGGAAACATCGGGGCGTGTTGCAACAGAATTAATTGTTTCATAACCATGGCATACAAAGTTGTATTTTATTTATAAACAAAGGTGTTACATTGTCTTAAACAGGAATTAAGGAGTTCAGAACATAATTAAACATAGTCTATCTTCTTTTAAAGTCTCTAAGGCACAGGTCCGCCCTAGTATCAAGATCAACATCTTACGGAAAAGCTCCTGAAAACACATGTGAAAATAGGTACGTCAGCATAAAAATGCCTGTGAGATACATAGGTTTGTGAAAATAGGATTCATGACTTATGTTTAAGAAAAATGTTTAGTCATGAACCTTGTAATTTGCTTTGTCTTGTAAATCATTTGAAAACAATAAGATCAAATGATATGTATAAGTAAATGTCAGGTTTAAATAAATAACCATGTAAAAATGTGTTTGTATAAGATAAGTTGTTTGTAAATCAATGTCTTGTGAAAAATATGATATTTGTATAAAATGTTCTATGTCTCAATATTGAAATGATTCAAATAACGTTACGACATGTAATACCATACAAACACTTATATATAGGAAGTACCAGCGGCGTATCCACCATGCTTGTATTATATTACACACGCATCGTTACTTAATCACTTAATCAACCAAACCAACCAATGTAAGAAGTCTATGTTTAAACCAATTGTCAAAATGTATTGAATAATATGTCAAAGTGTTCATGTCAAGATGTAAATCATGTAGTATGTAAAACCAATGTCAAAAGTGTTTGTGTCAAAGGTAAATCATGTCAAAATGTCTATGTCAAATATCCATGTCAAATGTCTATGTCGAATATCCATGTCAAATGTCTATGTCAAATATCAATGTCAAATGTCTATGTCAAATATCCATGTCAAATGTCTATGTCAAATATCCATGTCAAATGTCTATGTCAAAATGTCATGTATGGCAAGTGAAATGTCTCAACTAAACCATATGCACAAAAACAAAGTATTGAAGTAAAACTTGGTTTAAATCAAAGTTATGTTTTGTGTAAATGCATGCAACTATTTAATATGAACATTTATGCGGTATTGTGAAAATGCATACATCCAAGCCTTGTGACTGTGGTGATAAACCCTTA
This sequence comes from Helianthus tuberosus, assembly GCA_030545235.1. Lineage (NCBI taxonomy): Eukaryota > Viridiplantae > Streptophyta > Magnoliopsida > Asterales > Asteraceae > Helianthus > Helianthus tuberosus. The sequence continues at coordinate 8,390 of JARYGA010044713.1, forward strand.
AACAAATTAAAGGTTTATCTGTCTAAATATCATCGAATTCGGTCATTCCTTTCTGTCCCCTTTCCCTGGGATGTCCGGAACGGGAGTTGTCAATTCCTATGGTACCACTACCTACTAACGAACGGCGTAGCTAATGTTAATGAATGTATTGTCCCATGTAAACAAACCAAATGTCATAACAAAATGTAAGCATGTGAAAACGATGCACTAAGTATGTAATCAAATGAACATACATAGCGTGAAATGTTATGTAAAACAATGTACTAAGTAATGCACACAATGGGCACACCTAGCATGAAATGTAATGTAAAACAATGTACTAAGTAATGCACACAATGGGCACACCTAGCATGAAATGTAATGTAAAACAATGTACTAAGTAATGCACACAATGGGCACAACTAGCATAAGATGATATGAAATCATGTACTATAATGTACTAACGAACATAGCATGTATATGATGTGAAAACAGGAAAGCATGAAAGTAACAAGTAGGCACATGTGTTCCACCCCAAAACAGTTTGGAAAACAGTAAAAGAGGGGTCTATGTACTCACTTGTGATTGCTCAGATGTCTAAAGATAATCACCAAGTAATGCTAGAGATCTCGGAATCAAACGGCACCTAATATAGGTAACTATGTTAATAAACCGGACCTATCTCGGAAGATTGGGTAGCATTAGGGTTTGTAAACCAAATGAGTGTAGGAACTCACGTGATATGGTTTAACAAAGCCTACATGCTAAATGAAACTTAACCTAAGTCTTATCGACCCATTACGACCCGTTTAGGAAGCTTATGCTACTTTAACGTGTCGTGCGCGTGAAACGCGTTCGGACCGCCTAACTAGTCCTATGACAGGTATTATATGCCTAAACATGTTACATAATCAGTTACATGACAAAAGTTTAGGTTACATATGCTAAATTACCAATTATGCATGAAAAGGGTATTCTGGTAATTTACCTAAGGCATATAAACTACCTATCATACAACTACTTAAACGTCGTGACCATAAGGTATAACCTCGGAAGGTTATTCCCTACACTATGGTCACCTAATGTATTTGGTCGGATCCTAATGATCGACCAAACTGGGTCGGGTTCGAAGGTATAGGCGATTTATTAGATCGCCTACCCTACGACCCTAGACAACGTGGTAATCAGTAGGCATAGTCCCAAGGGACTATGACCATCGTGATTACAATCACGTTGCGAAGTTCAACCGAACTTCGCATTGACCATTACTGGTCAACGCTGAAAGTCAAACAAAGTTTGACTTTCTGACTCGAAAAGCAGTAAAAATAAGGAAAAGAACGAAAGAATACTTACGAAGGGTCCCCGAATGCTAATCTAGATCAATATAGTTCAGGTATGAAACAAAGGTTTCAACTTAGAACACAATTAATCAGATTCTAGTGAGAAATAAGGTTGGGGGTAATGGGGTATTTATAGTTTTCGGTGAACCGTTGAGATCATTTCATGGAAAAGGAGGCACGATCAATACCGTACACTTGTCGGAATGTTATGGTGACTAATTTGGCCACTCACCATAAGGTATCAACACTTGGCAAGGGAAATGGGAGTGGAAACTAGCTGCAAACAGGCTGTTCTGAACATTGAATCTGGTCTGGAGACCCCATACGCATCGTATGGTATATATACCATACGCATCGTATGGGTGAACTTTGGCAGAATTACAGTTTTGGTCCCTGAACTGTATTTAGGCCATTTTTGACACGTTTAAGGCCCGTTAACCCCATTTCAAAGCTCTAAAATGAAGTTAAAGTATAGGGAACTTAAAACATACTCAAAAATATGCCGGATGATGGTTCGTTTGGTCGTACGAACGCGATGTTCGCTTAATTACGACGGAATGCGCACAAGCGCGAAAAACGATCCAAATGACGCGACGAATGGATTTTTCTTAAGGCGAACACTAAAATATAATATAGTCATGCTTACATAAATTTTTGGATGTCCGGATGTATTCAGAACGTAAGTTATGCGCGAAAATGCAAACTTGTGCACTTTTTGACACTTTTAGTCCCTGAATGTCCCAAAAGTTTATTTTAGCACACCAAACCCCTCAAAGCCTATTTCTAAGCTATGTAAAGGATATTTAAGGTGTGTTTAACTTATGGTCATGTTCCGGAATGTTCGTTACAGTTCAAATTGACATACTTTCGCAGTTTGTCATATTTAGTCCCTGTAAGCGAATTAACTTGTTTTTGCCATACCAAAGCCTTCAAAACTTATTTCTAAGTTATGTAAAGGTTATTTAAGGTATGTTGAGTATATGTTGATGTTCCGGAGTATTTATCGCATTAAACTGAGTACGTTTACGCACTAGTTTGCGTATAACTCTCCAGAAAGTGATGTAGAGTTTGGAATTACATAAAAGTCAAAACATGAAAAATGTCAAACATAACAAAACAAACATTGGGATCAAATAACATCGTTTTATTGTTAATAGAACTGTTCATAGTGATTACAAGCACAGTTGTTACACAAACTACAATGCTCACTACCCTGGACCCTTTCCAGCTACGTACCCAACTGGGTACCCAACATATGGGTATCAATACCCACCTCCTCCTCAACCTCAGCAGCAGCAGCCGCCATAGCCATCACAAATTCAACCACCGCAGCAGCAAGAGATACTCCAAAGGTTGTACGAGGTGGAGCAAAGGGTAGGCGAAGAGCGTAGGAGCCGCCGCGGTCTACTAAAGGGTTTGGCAAGCCTTATTAAGGGGAAGAAGAAGAGGGATTATTAAAAATCCTTATTTATTGTTTTGTAATTTTATTTCAATTAAGTCTTTGGGTGGACATCTTATTTATGTATTTGGTCCCTGCATGGACTTGTATTTCTTATTTTAGTCTCTGTGTGGACAAGTTATTTATTTAAAGTCCTGTTTAGGGCAGCTATTGTACTTTTTACAATTTATGGAATGTTTCATTTTAAAATTTATTTGTCATTATATATATGCATGTACTATATGAAACAAATCAAAATATCATTTCCAATTTATAATTGATCCGCCATTAGATCTCCAAATAAAATCTTAAAGGTAAAACCTAGCCTATATGTCATTTTAAGACGTGGCCACGATGGTAAATCCTTTTTAAGATAATAAATCCTTGTTAACATCTGAAAACATGTTAGCACTCCTGAAAATAGTGGTTCGATAAAATCACACTTGTTATCTTTATATTGGATTCTTCCAAATTCCTTATCCTAGCCTAATGATTTAGAAATCATGGCTTATATCATCAATTTAGGTGATCATATTATAAACATCCATTAGTGATGAAGTGCCTACGGGCTATACCTATTGTCTAATAAGACAAATGACAGTTGTAGCTTATGACTCTCTGTCAAGAAAAGGTGATGAATTATGTTCGAACCTTAATGCCTCGATCCTATAACATCATGGCTTAAAACGGTCCTTGTGACTAGGCCATTTTGTGCCACCATAAAATCCATAATAGTTTATAACTAGGATTAACTATAATGAAATTTAGATAAATTAAATTATCAAATTAACCAATATGGTTTATAATTACCATGGTTAATGAATAATAAAAAATGATGATTCTATAATAGACTTCTGAATAAATTGTTGTCATCATTTTTATATAGCAATCAAGCTACATGGCTGAATCTCAAGAAGTTAATAGTCATCCAAAGGAAAGAAATGATAACACCAGAATAAATGTAGCTGGTGGAGACCTACAAGCATTGATAGACAATGCTGTTACTAGAGCCATTGACAGGCAGCTCAAAGAACCAAGTGGTACTCGCACTAGGACCCAATCTGTACCTCATACAAAACCACCTTCCAAGACACATACATCTCATAAGGACGATTCTCGACATTCGTCGAATCAGAAAAGTGTGCCATCTAAACAAATTGTGCTGAATCAGGAACCACGCACAAAGACTTGTTCTTATAAATACTTCGTCTCTTGCAAGCCAAGGGACTTTACAAAAGAAAAAGGAGCCATTGACTGTATGACATGGCTTGATGAGATGGATACTGTAGTAGATATCAGTGGTTGTGCTGAACAGGATATTGTGAAGTTTGTTTCACAATCATTTAAAGGGGAAGCTTTGGCTTGGTGGAGGTCGTTAATCCAAACCACTGGAAAGATTCCACTGTATAACCTATCTTGGGAACAATTTGTTGCACTGATCAAGGAAAACTTCTGTCCTCAGCATGAGGTAGAGAAAATCGAAACCGACTTCTTGACTCTGGTCATGAAGAATTTGGATTGTCAGGTGTATGTTACAAGCTTCAACACCATGTCCCGATTGGTTCCTTATCTGGTCACACCGGAACCAAAGCGCATAACACGTTTTATTGGAGGCCTGGCTCCAGAAATCAATGGTAATGTGAAAGCTTCTAGACCTACCACATACAGGTCAGTGGTGGATCTGTCTCTATCTATCACACTCGATGCAGTCAGAAACAAGTCTGTCAAAGCTTCTGATGAAGGAAAGCGGAAACGGGAGGATGAGAGTTCTCATCGCTTCGAAAAGAAACGAAAGGGAAATTATGAGTATAGGAAGAGTTCTGGGTTTAAAAAGGACACCCAACAGACAGGTGAGAAACCCAAGTGTAAAGTCTGCAAGAAACACCATTTTGGGAAGTGTAGACTCGTATCGCAATCGCAACCTAAAGTTTGTGGGATCTGCAAGTCTAAGGAGCATAGAACTTTGGACTGCAAGAATATGAAGAACGCAACCTGTTATGGTTGCAACGAGAAGGGGCACATAAAGACCAATTACCCGAAAAACCCAAGGAAGCTTGAAGAGGCAAAGAAGACTAATGCTCGAGTCTTCCAAATGAATCCTCAGGAGGCTGTGCAAAATGATAATGTTATAACAGGTACATTCCTCATCAATGATGTATACGCTAGAGTTTTATTTGATTCTGGTGCAGATAAGTCTTTTGTAGACAATAAATTTTCTAAACTATTAAATCTGCCTGTTAAAACTCTAAACATAAAATACGAGGTAGAATTTGCCGGTGGTACCATAGAGACTGCTTCAACAATCTTAGATGGATGTTTTATATCCATTAGGAATCACTCTTTTCCGCTGTCTTTGCTTCCGTTGAAATTGGCAGGATTCGATATAGTTATAGGCATGGATTGGTTATCTCATAACCAAGCCCAAATTGCCTGTGACAAGAAGCAAGTTATCATTAAGACCCCTTATGGTGAGCCACTTACTATTCAAGGAGATACGCAGTACGGATTGCCCGAACAAGTAACTATGCTTAAGGCATCAAAGTGTTTGAAGAAAGGTTGTGTCATTTATATGGCACAAGTAACAACAGATGAGCCAAAGCCCAAGATAGAAGAAATTCCTGTTATTTCTGATTACCCAGACGTACTCCCTGAAGAACTACCTGGTTTACCTCCAGACAGACAAGTGAAGTTCAGAATTGATATAATTCCAGGAGCAGCCCCTGTTGCACGAGCTCCTTATCGATTGGCACCGACTGAGATGAAGGAATTAAGAACACACCTGGATGATTTTTAATGGAGAAAGGTTTTATTCAACCAAGCTCATCCCCTTAGGGAGCGCCGATTCTATTTGTGAAGAAGAAGGATGGCTCAATGCGTCTATGCATCGATTATCGCGAACTAAATAAAGTTACAATCAAGAACCGACATCCATTACCTAGGATCGACGATCTGTTCGATCAACTTCAAGGGGCAAGTTACTTTTCAAAGATCGATTTGAGGTCAGGATATCATCAGCTGAAGGTCAGAACTGAAGATGTGCACAAGACTGCATTCAGAACACGATATGGCCACTACGAGTTCTTAGTGATGCCTTTCGGGCTCACTAATGCACCTGCAGCATTCATGGATCTCATGAATCGCATTTGCAAGCCGTATCTAGACAAGTTTGTCATTGTCTTCATTGATGACATTCTTATTCATTCAAAGAATCAAGCCGATCATGAAAAGCATCTCCGGTGCATCCTTAAACTTCTGCAACAAGAAAAGCTCTATGCAAAGTTCTCTAAATGTGAGTTTTGGCTTCGAGAAGTCCAATTCCTTGGGCATGTAGTAAGCGGGCGTGGTATCCAGGTGGATCCCGCTAAGATTGAAGCGATTATGAATTGGAAAACGCCTAAAACACCAACAGAGATTCGCAGCTTCTTGGGTCTAGCAGGATACTACAGGCGTTTCATCAAAAACTTTTCAAGGATTGCTGCACCTTTGACTTCGTTAACACGCAAGAATATAAAGTTTGACTGGGGTCCCAAGCAACAAGAATCTTTTGAGATCATCAAGCAGAAATTAAGCAATGCTCATGTGTTGACATTGCCAGAAGGGATAGAAGAATTTGTTGTTTATTGTGATGCATCGCACACAGGTTTGGGTTGTGTACTTATGCAGAGAGGCAAGGTCATTGCCTATGCTTCACGTCAATTGAAAGTGCACGGAAAGAATTACACCACCCATGATTTGGAATTGGGTGCCGTTGTATTTACACTAAAATTATGGTGGCATTATCTTTATGGAACCAAGTGTGTGATCTATTCAGATCACAAGAGCCTTCAACATTTATTTAACCAGAAAGATCTCAATATGAGGCAACGACGTTGGATGGAAACATTAAACGACTATGATTGTGAGATACGCTATCATCCTGGCAAGGCAAATGTTGTTGCTGACGCACTGAGTAGAAAGGAAAGAATTAAACCAATAAGGATCAATGCCAAAAGCATTAAATTAAGGAACAGCTTGAATGAAAGACTGTTAGCTGCTCAGAAGGAAGCTTTTTTGGAAGCTAACTATCCGAATGAGAAGTTAGGTATAACTGCCGATCAATTGTCTTACGAAAAAGATGGAATCCTTAGATTGAATGGTCGAATCTGGGTTCCAATCCATGGAGGACTTAGAGATGTGATTCTCCAAGAAGCCCATAGTTCTAAATATTCGGTACATCCGGGCAGTGATAAAATGTACCAAGATCTAAAGGTAAATTATTGGTGGATAGGTTTGAAGAAATCTATAGCCACTTATGTGGCTAAATGTCTGACATGCGCACAAGTTAAAGCCGAGCATCAAAAGTCGTCAGGTTTGCTGCAACAGCCTGAACTTCGCACTTGGAAAGGGGAAATGGTAACTATGGATTTTATTACTAAGTTACCAAGGACGAAACGAAGGAATGATACGATATGGGTTATAGTCGACAGACTGACCTAGTCAGCTCACTTCTTACCTATTAAAGAAACGCATAGCTCCGATTGAAGGATCGGTTTTCGACTCCAAAACGATTCCAAACCGACTCGTGTAATGTGCGGAATCCGTACACGAACGTGACCGAACACACAGGACGTAATATAATCTGTGATTCTATTGATAAATCTGAAAACGTACAAGCACCTGAATCACGATGTCACTTTCTCTCTCTAGACTTTCTCTCTCTAGCTCTAGATCTCCAAAGCTCCAAAATGGCAAAAGTTCCTAAAGATAACCCTAAGGGTTCTATTTATAAGCAAAGGATATAAGGAGTGTTTCCTTATTTACGAAAATGCCACCTTGCCTTTTTTATCTAAATATTATAATATAAGACTAGTTAGATCAGTTTCTCGCTACGGTCTGAATTGACGGAGGCGATAGACATTACTGCACTAACAGACTCCTCCTTGGATATTGCCGCAGTCAATCTCGTAGCGTCTTGTCTTTCTCTCTCTCTGAGTCCTCTTGAAGCTTTAACACGTTTTCATCAATGTAGACTCCCTCTTACTCGAACAGAATCCTCGTGGATCTGTCTTCAACTCCAGCTCCCCCTTTCAGTAGACTCTTCAGGTTCCCCCTTTCGTCAAGCTTCCGTTCTTTTGGGACACCTGGCTTTCCAGATACAAGCTCCTTCAGGATAGTTACCTGGCTCCTTGAATGCACGCTCCCCCTTGCGTTGAGCTCGTCTTCAGACTTCCCCTTAGACTCGGCTATCGGGATCGTAGTCTAGTACTTTCATCTGCAAAGACTCAAACATTTATAAGTACAAACATTTTGATCATCCAGGATTGAATAACCTGGCTCTGTCAGCTTATGCTAAAATATTTCAACAATGAAAGTATTTTCGATTGACCAGGAATCGTGACCTGGCTCTTTAAAAACTTTTAATCAAGAACCTGGCTATAAAATATAATAAATAATATGAATATATCTAGGATTACTTGATTCTCTCCCCCTATCAAAATACTTTATATATTTGACAATATTAAGTATCCAATCATCGAAATCTTGCTCTTTACAATAGATTTTAACAAATTAAGCATCCAAAACCTTCACAATTTATCATCCAAGTCCAAATTAATGACCTTGGAGATATCACAAACTGATTTTGATTTTTGATTAAAAACTTCAAGTTTCAAATTAATGAACTTGTTTTATTATCAGAAACACGATTAGCATACTTAGATTTTGAAAATCAGCATTCAGACATCGGTTTTCGAAAATAAAGTAGAATCAAAATCTTTTTGTATTTTTCTGAAACATAAAGCAGTAAAGAAATATTTACAAACATATTTACAGACAATATTTTTGTTTGAGTTCGTGTCAGAGGATCATATCAGTTTATGACAAATCACTAGCACCGTTGAGCTTTAAACACTTTAAGTTCTAAACGATTCACTTAGATTGTAAGTATACTGATCCACTTAAATTTTCACACAAAGTTCAATTGATTCGAGATACATAATTAGTATTTTAAGAACTTAACTTATTTGTGTGTCCCACCTCAGAATATACTCCCGTATCAAAATTCCCTAGATTCAGTCTTACAGGTGAGTATACCAATTTGATCTCTGTATTTTGGGTTAGTGCGAGACCTTGAGAGCTCATGTATGAACTTCCATTTAGTCAAATAGATGAAGGCTCGACTTTAGGTGTGTTCCCCTTGGGGATCTTCTTTACAACTGCACTTGATTCGTATCTTTCGATATTTTATCATTTTTTATGCAGAGGGTGAGCTTTAAAAGCGCGTAAAGTATTATACGAGGTCTAGGCCATTGCTTCCACAATATCAGAAGACCAGGTATAATACCCCATATATCAAACAGTATAAAGACCTAGTATCTCAGAATCAGGCAATCTCTCAAACAAGATTTCGGGGGTTACCCATATATCCGAGATATGTTCCCCACGAGATAAGTAAGTATTTGATATTTAGGTTTATATCTCGAAAACAATCTACTAAGCGTGTAAAAACCTATTGGCATATCATCAGTGAGACCGTTTATCACATTTAACATTCCATTTCTTTAGCGTACTGTGATTGTTTACTGATATACTATCATTTCCTCTTTTTACACAGAATCTCATTTTTGAATTTTATCATGTTTTTGGCTTTTTCAAATTTTCTAATGTTTTTGGATTTTCTGAAATTTTCTTACTCCCCTTAAAATTCAAAACCATTTAAAGAAAATTTGACAACCTGATACTGATAACTTTATCTCGCCATCAACTTTCTGCTTCACATGCACTGATTTGCAGAAAATATAATGTACCCCCATGATTTACAACACATTGATATTTTACAGTTTGAAAACCGTTTTTTCAATCTTGTGAAATTAATCATGTTTGTTCCGCCGTGAGGGTTTCGGCATATTCAAATAACATATTTTTGAATTTTTGATTTTTGACAAAATAAAAACATATTTTTGGTTTTTAAATTTTTCAATTTTTAGCGTTTTTGAAATATGGTTTATTTATGTACAAAATTCAAACACACTCCCTGTTTAACAATCGCAGGGACCATCAGCCTTTTCCTCTCGTGCAAGGCTGCTTCCTCCATTGGTTTGACTTTCATTCTCTTTCTGAAGCACCTGCACATTCAAATTACTCAATTACTTGAACAAGTTAGCCCATGTCTGTTTGACCTTAGGCATTTCAACACAGTATGATTGATTCAATTTCGGAAAATTATCATCGTTTTGAACAAACAACTTTTCATCTTTTACTTCATCCTTTTTGATTGAATCAGTTTTCTGTTCAGAAATAGATTGTGTCCTAACCACCCAGCCTTGTCCTTTTGAAGCACTTCTCTTGTAAAAACGTGATTCATTTTGAATGTTTTGATTTTCAACAACTTTTGTCTTCTAAAACTGATTTGGTTTCGTTGCATCGACAGTTGTTTTCCAACTTTGTGTTGTTCTGAATCTGGGTATGTGAGAATTCCCGGTATGTCTTTAATCAAACCTATATGAATTTGATTTCCATGTTTGATTCGAAGCAAACTTGTTTGTGTTGTACCTCCAAGTTTGTTTAGAATCAAATCTGGTTGACCTTTGTTTCACATCCTCAGATTTATGTTTCTCAACATCATCAGACTTCTTTTTCGTCTCAACACCAACAGGTTTCAGATTTGGACACTTGCGAGCAAGATGTCCAGTTTGATCACATTTAAAACATGTTCTCTTTGAGACATCTTTGACCTGTTGTTGTTGCTTTTTCTGAGCATAGAACTCTTCATTAGACTGTCGTCTAAATTGGAGTTCTTTCTCTTCTTCGGAACTTGTTCCATGAACAAAATTCATCTTTTGTTGATAATTTGACATTTCATTTTTCTTCCAATTCTGTTTCTTTTTATAACCCAACCCAGCCTTCATGTTTTTCTTTTTGTAACCAGGTTTGTTATAAAAAGTTTTGTGACTCTTTCCAGCAAACTTTGGAATCTCATACTTTTCAATTTCAACCATTTTAAACACTTTGTCAATCTTTTCTGAAATCACATTCTGAATCGGGACTTCAAGATCTGAGAATAATTTGTCCAATCCAATCATGGTATACACCAATCCTTTTGAATCATCATTCGTGTTTTTCTTAGATTTTGAGTTTTTCAGATAACCTTCATGAAAATTGCCTTCATTTTCATCTTGTGATTCAGATTTACCTGTTTCAACCGACTCTTCTTTCAAAACACTTTCAACGACCTTACCTACCACCTCTGAATCACTAGAATCATCAGATTTGGCATAGGTTACGTCAATGTTATCTGGAAATTGATCGACCATGCTGAAAGCTTTTTCGACCTTCTCATCATCATAAAATGCGCACTTTTCTGGTGGTGGAACTTGATGAAATTATGAGCCAATACCTTTCTTGTTTTTCTCAGAATCATCATGTTTTATGTTGAAAATACATTCAAGCACATATGATGAAGCATGATAGCTATGTAACTTGTTGTTATCTTGTTCTAAATCAGCTATTTGACGCTTTAACTTAGCAACATCCTCAATGTAAGAGTTTACAACTTATTGCTTTATTGAATACTGTCGCTTAAGCGTATCAGTTTTTTTCAGAACAATATTTCAATCTGGATTGAACAAGTTTCATTTGACTCTTCACATCTTCATATGACTCTTTTGTAATGTGATAGGCCAATTTTATTGAATCGTATTCCTTTTTCATTTCTTGAAAAGCATTTTCTTTTTGTAAACACTCTTCTGTCATTTTCGAAACCTTTTCCTTCAACATTTCATTTTATTTTTCCAAAAGCTTGCATTTTTGTGTTAGTTTTTCATCATTTTCTTTCAAAACTTTTTCGTTTTCTAACATTTCTTTGCATTTATTTTTGAAAACTTCTTCGATTTTAGTGAATTCTAATTCTCTTGTTCTGAATTTTTCATCTTTTTCAGTACAAGCACTGCACGTTTCCATGCATTTCTTGCACTGTTCAACAGTTTTTGAGACTTCAGTATCGATTTTTACCTCAGTGATTGACACTTTGGCTTTCGCTTCCGTCTGTGTCTGATCAGCTTCACTCTTCTTTTGTTCCTCACCAACACCATTAGCACCATCATCCACTTCAACCGAACTTTCCTGCTTCTTATCAGCTTCTTCATTCTTCTTCTGATCATCGTCTTTCTGCTGTTCTTCAGAAATAGCTTCTTCACCAACTGCTTCGTCTTTCTTTTCTTTCTCTTCCTCGGCTATCTTCTTCAAATCATTCACCAACTCATCAACATTCTTCTTCATTTTTTCTTCATCCCTCTTTTTCAAACTCGCGGTCATCACATCACGAATTATCTTGTCCAGCCTTTTCAGATAAGTTTTATCTTTTACGTTTGAGTAATATTCGCCAAACAGAGGAATTACTGCAAGAACATCATCAAACACCACTTCTTTTCGATGAACGACAGGATCACCATTTTTGTTGATGTAGCAATCTCTTTTATTGTCGTATCTCCCATAGTACTTTGCTTCCTCATACTCATCATGCATTTTCTCAATTCGACAACTAGCAAAGAATCTTTCTCTTTCAGTCTTTTCCTTCAGAATTTCTTCTCGACTTCTTTCCTTTATCTCGGAAACAAATGCACGATGTATGTTTGATGATATAGTTCTGCTATGAGCTGTGAACCTATCATCAACAAGATCATCTTCTAGAAGGAATTCGCTCCAGTCAAACCCTTCATCATCTTGAATCACAACACAAGCTCTTGATTTCTCCTTTTCAGGATTATCTTCAATTTGTTTCAACCTTGGTGATTCCTCTCTGTTCTTGTGATAGATCGCCTTTTGATAGTAATCTTCTTTAAATGGATTAGCTCTTTCTTCAACAGCAGAGTTTCTACATTCTCTTTTGAAATGACCTTTTTGCTTGCATTAGAAGCAGGTCACTTTTGATTTATCAAATTCCAGCTTTGTTGATGGTCCACAGATTGATTGTCTACCAGTATATCCATAAACCGCTGAGCTCGTCGAATGCAGCTTGCCACACACCATCTCAGATCAATGAGCTCCATCTCTTTTGGATTGACCTGGTCATAATCTTCCTTTGTCAGTTTGGAATTTCCAATTTTCCCAGCTACCAGATCTTCGTATGATTCCAGAATTGATCCCAGAAGACTCATTTATTGTTTAGCAGCGTTGATGTTCATTGACGAAGACTTCTTTAGCTTTAAGGCGATGTTCCAGAGAATCTCTTCAGGTTCTTCAGAGTTTGATGTTGTTGAAGATGAATGATATCCTGGATCGTAGCTTGATGAGCTTTTCTGTGGTACTTTTAACTTCTCAGTACTGAATCCCGTCTTTGGTGATTCACTTACAGTCACCGAAGGTACATTGCCCTTGTAGTAAAGACCGACATTCTGGTGATGCGAAGAATTGCTCATCTTGCTTTGCTTTTGCAGCTCAAGCTCATGACTTTCAATCTTTTCTATAAAAACATCAAGAGTAATTGTATCAAACAATACATCATTTTTCAAAATAAACACGAACGTTTGCCACTGATCAGCTCGTGGTAACGCTTCAATGATTTTATGTCACACCCCCAAAATCCACCCTGCGGAGTATCACCGCTTGGAGGTGTGACATGACCAGGATCGAGCCACCAATCATATTAAACAACGTATTTAAGTAACTAAGACCAACAACAATATAATTGGTGACCAAAAGGAAGTTAACCAAGTTTAATTTAAACAGCGGAAGCATATGACGTTAAACCAAAACATAAGTTCGTAGTTCATAAGTTTAAAGTCCAAAACGTAGGTTTAATAAGTTTATAAGAATCTAAATATTAAGCACGGAACATAATAGTTCGTATCCCACAACAACCTCCTCCTCGTGCAAGCTCCATAAGCGTCTAGCGACCTGTAAGGCATGTAAAAACGAGTTAACAACAAAGTTGAGTGAGTTCACGTTTAGTTGATTAGTTTTAAGTTGTTTATGAAAACATGGTTTGACTTTCGTTGGCTTATTTGCCGTGGGGGTTACCCCATAGTTGAAATTATGTTTAACCAGTTCCTTTTCATTACCCAAACCATATCCATAATCAGTGGGGAGTTTTCCAATGTGAACTACTAGACGGTATGTTATCGACTACTACGAACGATAGTTGTACCCTACGTCAATGTTCTATCATCATTGACAGTTTGCCATAGTCCATTAGTACACGCCCGTTCGGACGACACGGTGTGAGGTTTGTTAAACCTAATAGCGCTATTAACTAATGACCCGCTCGCCATCGGTCTCGGCGATTAAGTCGATATATAATGAGGGACTTAATGATAGAGTTTTGTCTAGTAAGTTTTAAGGGTGTTGTCCTACCCAAGGAGGACGAACGTACGTATTCTACCCAAGGAGAATACGCAGAATTTATTATTGGCATCCTACCTATGGAGGATGGCCGTACATATCCTACCCGAGGATATGTAGATCCCGTTTTAATTTCTTTAACCCATTCCTAACCACCGGGAATCCCATGCCTTAGAAAGTGTGAACTCACCTCGATTGCTCGGTTTCACTCTCAAAAATAGCTAATAGTCAAGGTTGGTCAATCACGTCCTATTATGATTACCAGTTAGTCATTTAGTGGTTTTCAAATAGAGCACAAACTTCCTACACGTATCTATCACATAACATGCATCACTTTAACGGTTCATGCCCATATAAATTTCCCATCTATTCCCCACTCATAAACAAATATACGACATTGCACATAACCCTTTTATAGACATATAACATGTTATATCATTCTCGGATAACCTACCCGACATTTAGACAGGTAAATCACTACTTATGTCGTTTCAGCTTTTATATTCAAAACTGGGCTGTTTTCGGGGATTTTAATAAAATAGTTAACTTGTTTCAAAATTTCCCAACTTTTTACAGAAGATCTTAAACGATCCAAATATTATTGTGTAAAAATATCGGGGTCCAGTTCATTACCCATATTTTATAAAAAATCCTTCTCCGGGCTGTAATCAGATTCATCTTTTTCTGACCGCAGTCCGCAGAATAATTTATTAAAAATTCATCGTAAGTCCGATTTACGAAATTCCAGTGGGAGAATTACAAATACATCAGTGGTCATTTACTGTACAAATTTCATGTGATTCAACATAGATTTCCAGTTATGACTAAAAATATAACACATATTTTCAGCAGCAAAAATGCAGCTTGAGCTGCTGTTACAAAATGACCCTTTAAAAATAGTAAACGAAGTCCAAAAATTATGATTCCAGTGCCATTAGAACCGTATTTCATAATACATAAATCTTGACTTCAGAAAATACATTTTTCGCTTTAATAAGGTCCGGTTACAGCCAACTGAAGTTGGTTGTAATCACTAAACAGCTTACTGTTTTCAGTTCCCTATTCTCTAACGCATGCTCGATTGATTCCGTTAACATGTTTAGTGATCAACAACGACATTTAACATCAATACTAACAAGTAAATCATCAAGTAATCAACAACATGTTCACTACAACATTTCATCATGTAAATCTTCATGTAACTTTTATGTTCATCTTCTTGTTTAAACCTTTTTAGTGTTCTTGTAGATTTAACAAACTACATCTTTTTAACTACACAAAATAGACATGAACAAGGGTTAAACAGAGACTTACTACTAGCTTAAAGCTAGGGAAAATCTAGTGAAGAAGATGATAAGAAATGATGATGAACAAGCAAGAACAAAGGTCCTTTTGAAGCTTCCACAAGTTGCAACCTTCTTGTATCACCTTTGAAGCTTAAAGAGACTTGAAAATGGAGGAGGATGGTGGTGGTGTTGGCGGTTTGGGGGGGGGGGTGAGCCGAAAGAGAGAGAGGGTGTGGGGAGTGAGAGGGAGGTGATGATGAGAAGTAAGGTGTAGTGATCTTTGCCATGATTTTATAAGATACTTCACATATTTTGTCTAGCTCTACAAGTTTGTAATCTAATAAAATAATAGGATCAAATCTAAGACAAGATTATGGCATGGTGTAAAATATGGTGGGTCCCCTTGGGGTGACCGAATTTGGTTGGGGGGGGGGGGGCTTGGTGTAACATTTTGCAACTAGTAGGTAAGAACTAGTTAGAATCCAAGTATAATACTTCCTTATATTAGTATGTTGATATTTAGGGGGTGTTATGGTATACGGGGATCATGACTAGCCAAAAATAATTAAATAATGTGTTTGACAAATATTTGGTATACCGGGTAATGTCCGGTTGTTCGGTCGGATACTGTTCCATTAAAGTGTTTAATTATTCCGTAAAGTGTCTTATATATATATTTTTGTAACACAATTAATTCCTAACACTTAGGAAAATATTCAGGACCTTTTAGTAAATTTTCTGCACAAGACTAGTGTGTTAACAAGCACATGTAAGTATGTCACAGTAATCAGGAAACAGTTAAGTAATTCAACACAGTCATCAAGCACTCTAATTATCATTAAATAATCGTACGGATACATGTAATTACGAGGTGAGACTTTGAGTAGCACTCGATCCCTAACCTGGAACTCGAGTGGCTTTCTTCGCTTATCAACATAGCTTTTCTGACGGTCACGAGCTGCCGCCATTCGTTGACGTATCTGAGCAATTCTCTCGGTTGTATCTACTATAAGTTCTGGGCCTGTGATTTGGCTGTCACCAACCTCTGCCCAACAAAGAGGTGATCGGAATTTGCGTTCGTACAATGCCTCAAACGGGGCGGCCTGGATACTGGTGTGGTAACTGTTGTTATACGAAAACTCCACTAACGGGAGGTGTTTTTCCCAACCATTGCCAAAATCAATCACACATGCCCTAAGCATGTCTTCAAGGGTTTGGATGGTACGTTCAGATTGCCCATCCGTCTGTGGATGATATGCCGTGCTCATGTCTAATCGAGAGCCAAAGGACTTGTGCATAGCTTGCCACAGTTCAGATGTAAAACGTGAGTCACGATCAGAGATGATGGAGGGTGGCACTCCGTACCTTGATACCACTTCCTTTAGGTAGATGTCTGCTAGAGTAGATAACTTATCCATTTCCTTGATGGCCAGGAAATGTGCAGACTTTGTCAGTCGATCCATGATCACCCAAATGGTATCATTTCCGCGTTGATATCTAGGCAGGCCAGTAACAAAATCCATGGAAATTTTCTCCCATTTCCATTTCGGAATGTCTGGTTGTTGAAACATTTGCTAACGTTGGTTGCTATATCGGCTTTCATACCAGGCCACCAGTATGTAGTCTTGAGATCATGGTACATCTTATCCGAACCAGGGTGTACTGAATAACGAGACTTGTGTGCCTCATCCATCACAAGCTCTCGTAAGTCTCCATAAAGTGGAACCCAGATGCGTCCGTTTACATAGTAGGCGCCGTTTTCCTTTTGTTCTAGCCGTTGCCTCGATCCTCGTAAGGACTCAACCCTGATGTTCTCTGCTTTCAATGCTTCAACCTGAGCATCGCGAATCTGAGCGGGAAGGTTAGATTGGATGGTAAGCTGTAACGCACGTACACGCTTAGGTATAGTATCCTTGCGAGTGAGGGCGTCGGCCACTACATTGGCTTTGCCTGGATGATACTTGATCGCACATTCATAATCATTCAAGAGTTCGACCCATCGGCGTTGTCGCATGTTTAATTCCTTTTGCTTGAAGATATGCTCGAGACTCCTGTGATCGGTGTAAATGGTGCACTTGGTACCGTACAGGTAATGTCTCCATATCTTGAGTGCGAAAACAACTGCTCCCAATTCCAAGTCGTGCGTAGTGTAGTTCCTTTCGTGAACCTTAAGTTGGCACGATGCGTAAGCAATGACCTTGTCACGTTGCATTAACACGCAACCCAGTCCTTGGATGGAAGCGTCGCAATAAACCACAAAATCATCTGTGCCTTCAGGCAATGAGAGGATAGGCGCGCTACAAAGTCTGTCTTTCAAGTGCTGAAAAGCAGATTCCTGTGCATCACCCCAACGGTAGGTGACACCCTTCTGAGTCAGTGAAGTGAGAGGTTGTGCAATCTTTGAGAAATCCTTGATAAACCTTCTATAATATCCTGCCAAACCCAAGAATTGGCGGATTTCTGTTGGTGTACGGGGTGCAGGCCAGTTCTTGATCGAGTCTACCTTGGATGGATCAACATGAATCCAATCCTTATTTACTACGTGGCCTAGAAAGTGGACTTCGCGAAGCCAGAAGTCACATTTTGAAAACTTGGCATACAACTGCTCTTTTTTAAGAAGTTCCAGCATAAGCCTCAGATGCTGCTTGTGTTCCTCCTGACTCTTAGAATAGATCAGGATGTCGTCGATGAACACTATGACAAACTTATCCAGGTAAGGCTTGCACACTCGGTTCATGAGATCCATGAAAACCGCTGGTGCATTCGTTAATCCGAAAGGCATAACCAGAAACTCGTAATGCCCATAACGAGTTCTGAATGCTGTTTTAGAGAAGTCCTCATCTCGGACTCTTAGCTGATGATAGCCCGATCTTAAGTCAATCTTAGAGTAGAAGCTCGACCCTTGCAGCTGGTCGAATAGGTCATCAATACGTGGAAGAGGATAACGATTCTTCACAGTCACCTTGTTGAGTTCGCGGTAGTCAATACACATTCTGAAGGTACCGTCCTTCTTTTTCACGAATAACACTGGAGCTCCCCATGGCAAAGAGCTAGGACGTATGAAACCCTTTTCCAGGAGTTCTTGTAGTTGCGTAGACAGTTCTTCGAGTTCTGATGGAGCTAGACGATATGGTGTTCGAGCTACTGGTGCTGCTCCAGGAGCTAGTTCGATTTGAAACTCAACTTGGCGATGAGGCGGAAGACCAGGTAATTCCTCAGGAAACACCTCAGGAAAATCACGAACAATAGGTATGTCTTCTATTTTCCTTTCTTCCGAAGATGTATCAGAAATGAGAGCTAGAATGGCAGTGTGGCCCTTTCGCAAACACTTCTGGGCCTTAAGGAAAGAGATAATGCCTACGAAAGCACCACTCTTATTGCCATGAATCACGAGGGGTTCTTTACTAGAACGAGGGATGCGAACAATCTTCTCGTTGCAAAGAATTTCCGCTTGCTGATGAGATAACTAATCCATCCCAATAACAACGTCAAAACTACCCAGAACGATAGGAATAAGATCGATAGAGAAGGCTTGACCAACTAAGATGAGGTTACAACCTTTAACTATGTGTGTGGCCTCGAGACTTTTACCATTTGCTAGCTCTACCGTGTGTTTGGTGGTCAAAAGTGTTGGGGTGCGCTTAAGCATTTGACTAACTTTTAAGGACACATAACTAGTATCGGCACCTGAATCGAATAAAACAGTAACAAAGAAATCATCCAGAAGAAACTTACCCATCACAACGTTGGGATCGTTCCTTGCATCACCCTGACCCAGCACGAAGACACGTCCCTTGGCACCATTGCCGTTATTGTTACCCTTGTTGTTTCCTCCATTGTTGCCTCCATTGTTATTCCCGTTTCCTTGGTTGTTGATGTTCTGATTCTGGTTCAGCTGAGGACAGTTCCTCTTAAAGTGGCCTTCAGCGCCACACTGAAAGCATCCCTTGTTGCCCTGTTGTTGCTGTTGCTGGTGGTTCTGTGGAGCTTGTTGTTGTTGTTGGCGATTCTGATTTGCTGGTCGTGCGTTCCTGCAATCCTTTGCTTCATGACCAAACTTGTTACACCTCAGGCAACGACCCTTGTTGCACTGCCCGCTATGATGCTTGTGGCACCGGTTGCATTTGGGGTGGTTCCCTCGGTATCCACCCTGTCCTTGATTACTAGAAGATTGCTGACCAAGACTCTGGTAGTCATCAGTCTTTCACTGCTGAGACTGAACTGAAGTAGAACCCTTACTGGAATTCCCATCCCATTTTCGCTTGTTGTCGCTAGGAGCATCAGGAGTAGCTGCGCTAATACGCTTGGGCAGCCTGTTCTGCTCAACTGCCTGATCAGTGAGACGATGAGCCAACTTGATAACTTGCTGAATGGTACCCAGGTTAGCTGAAGTCACGTGACTCTGAATCTCTGGTACAAGACCCTTGAGGTACAGCTCAATACGTTTGATGGGAGGGTCCACCATAGTAGGGCACAAGATGGCCAGCTCGTTTAACCTTTTTGTATACGCCTCAATCTCAGACCCCATCATCTTTAGATTGAAAAATTCCACCTCTAGCTTGTGGATGTCATCGCGACTACAGTATTCTTCTTTGATCAGTTCTTTGAAACCGTTCCAGGGGGTGGAATTAGCAACCGCCAGCCCTAGTAGTTGAACCTGTTCTTTCCACTAGGTTAACGCAGCACCTTCGAGTGTTCCAGTGGTATATTTCACCCTACGATCTTCAGGGCATTCACACATCTCAAAAACAGACTCCAGCTTCTCGAACCAGTGAAGAAGGCCTACAGCTCCTTCAGTGCCACTGAAAGTAGTAGGTCGACAATCCATGAAGGTTTTGAACGTGCACACAGGAGGCTGAGCATGTTGACCTATTGCGCGAGAATAAAAGACAAGGTTAGGCACAAGAGTTGGTTCGCGAGAGTAGTATCTAAACATCCTAAGATAGGTCGAAATGGCAGGTTATACCTCCTGTTGGAATTCCTGCGAGTGCCTCAGCCACTCGTTCGTTGATCAAGGCCGTCAACTGGGCTTGAGTGAGGTTGATACGTCCTCCGCGTCCGCTCATGATCTTCAAAATGAAGCGACGTAAGTGAGAAAAGTGTTGCGAGAGTGCGTAAGTGTGGGACGACAGCAGAGAGTAAGCACACAAGGTTCAAATAGCAATTATTACGTTAATTAATGCACAGTGTGAACTATCTAACCGACAATATAACATAAATCATACCACCTATTGTGTCGAGTCTTGCACGTGGAGCGAAGCATCATTATGGATCGTTGAGCACTGTACAGGTTATAGTCTGGTTTTATCCAAAAAGCTTTTCCCTTTTTAAAATCAAGTTCACTATAACCAATGGCTCTGATACCAATCTGTCACACCCCCAAAATCCACCCTGCGGAGTATCACCGCTTGGAGGCGTGACATAACCAGGATCGAGCCACCAATCATATTGAACAACGTATTTAAGTAACTAAGACCAACCACAATATAATTGGTGACCAAAAGGAAGATAACCAAGTTTAATTTAAACAGCGGAAGCATATGACGTTAAACCAAAACATAAGTTTGTAGTTCATAAGTTTAAAGTCTAAAACATAGGTTTAATAAGTTCATAAGGATTTAAATATTAAGCACGGAACATAATAGTCCGTATCCCACAACAACCTCCTCCTCGTGCAAGCTCCATAAGCGTCTAGCGACCTGTAAGGCATGTAACAACGAGTCAACAACAAAGTTGAGTGAGTTCACGTTTAGTTGATTAGTTTTAAGTTGTTTCTGAAAACGTGGTTTGACTTTCGTTGGCTTATTTGCCGTGGGGGTTACCCCATAGTTGAAAGTATGTTTAACCAGTTCCTTTTCATTACCCAAACCATATCCATAATCAGTGGGGAGTTTCCCCATGTGAACTACTAGACGGTATGATATCGACTACTACGAACGATAGTTGTGCCCTACGTCAATGTTCTATCATCATTGACAGTTTGCCATAGTCCATTAGTACACGCCCGTTCGGACGACACGGTGTGAGGTTTGTTAAACCTAATAGCGCTATTAACTAATGACCCGCTCGCCATCGGCCACGGCGATTAAGTCGATATATAATGAGGGACTTAATGATAGAGTTTTGTCTAGTAAGTTTTAAGGGTGTTGTCCTACCCAAGGAGGACGAACGTACGTACGTATTCTACCCAAGGAGAATACGCAGAATTTATTATTGGCATCCTACCTATGGAGGATGGCCGTACATATCCTACCCAAGGAGGATATGTAGATCCCGTTTTAATTTCTTTAACCCATTCCCAACCACCGGGAATCCCATGCCTTAGAAAGTGTGAACTCACCTCGGTTGCTCGGTTTCACTCTCAAAAATAGCTAATAGTCAAGGTCGGTCAATCACGTCCTATTATGATTACCAGTTAGTCATTTAGTGGTTTTCAAATAGAGCACAAAGTTCCTACACGTATCTATCACATAACATGCATCACTTTAACGGTTCATGCCCATATAAATTTCCCATCTATTCCCCACTCATAAACAAACATACGACATTGCACATAACACTTTTATAGACATATAACATGTTATATCATTCTCGGATAACCTACCCGACATTTAGACACGCAAATCACTACTTATGTCGTTTCAGCTTTTATATTCAAAACTGGGCTGTTTTCGGGGATTTTAATAAAATAGTTAACTTGTTTAAAAAATTCCCAACTTTTTACAGAAGGTCTTAAACGATCCAAATATAATTTTGTAAAAATATCGGGGTTCAGTTCATTACCCATATTTTATAAAAAATCATTCTCCGGGCTGTAATCAGATTCATCTTTTTCTGACCGCAGTCCACGGAATAATTTATTAAAAATTCATCGTAAGTCCGATTTATGAAATTCCAGTGGGAGAATTACAAATACATCAGTGGTCATTTACTATACAAATTTCATGAGCTGATTCAACATAGATTTCCAGTTATGACTAAAAATATAACACATATTTTCAGCAGCAAAAATGCAGCTTGAGCTGCTGTTACAAAATGACCCTTTAAAAATAGTAAACGAAGTCCAAAAATTATGATTCTAGTGCCATTAGAACCGTATTTCATAGTACATAAATCTAGACTTCAGAAAATACATTTTTTGCTTTAATAAGGTCCGGTTACAGCCAACTGAAGTTGGCTGTAATCACTAAACAACTTACTGTTTTCA